>LD350880.1:98608-117624 GCA_001465055.1 Ptychodera flava
CGTGTCGTGCAATCGTTCAGATATTGAACGGCACTCGGGCCTACGGCCCTCGTGCCGTTCAATATCTGAACGATTGCACTCCACTCGTGCATTATCCTATACATAAATGCCCTAGGGCACATTGTATAAATGCCCTAGGGCACACCAGGTTTTGTGTTGCAGCTGGTTCCCGCTGTGTTACCAAATTTGAATATTAAAAAGTACCAGATGTCTATAGAATATGACATGTTCACTTTTGATTGGACAGTACTTTACTACGGCGCTGTCATTCGTTTCTGGAATTTGGTGACCAAGGCTTTACGAGTAAATAAAACACTCTGAATTGAGCACTCCGATTGGTCAATCAACAGTAGATAGTTTTTAACTATAAATATTACATGCTCAGGCCAAATCACTGAGGCCGAGCATGTCAGTACGCGTCCAGGTGAATTATACGCTTGCCGTGCTATCAGCGTACAGAAATGACCTTGACGTTTAATTTTCATGATCAACTTCATCTTTTCAGGTAGACTAGCCCACTTGTCACTTATCCTTTCTCCGGCGTACTCTGTGTTCAGTTTCACCATCGCCGCACGATCTACACGACAGTCTGCAAGAGTTCATTTCGCCCGCATACTCTATACCAATATCAATAAGCCCACATACTTGTGGCAAGTTTTCTTGTTTAGTTTAATTTTCGCTGTTGTGCAGCACCCGTGCATGCAATAAATAATTTCCGTTTGTCGATGGCGTTATGACGCAAGTCTCACTTGGCCCGATAAACAGAACAAACGACCCATGCAAACACTTGCATAAGCCTACAGGTATGACTAACTTTCAGTGAACGAATGCTATTTTAGTAGCTCTAAACAAAGGTTTGACTGTTTTATCTCATAGGACACAAACACACCCAACCTTTACCTGGGGCGTTTATGGAATTTGAAGGTATGTAATTGTCTCACAACGGACATTGTACGAGCAGAAGTACGGCCTCGTACTTTCACAGAACGAGTGACGTAATGTACCCATACTTTCAAAATACGACTGACGTACAATGCTGGTTTATCATACACAGCAAGATTTTGACGTAAGGCCGTAAAATTCATTAGTGAAGCTGCGGTTTGTACTAGGAACTATTTTTAGACCCTCTCCAATCTTGAACTCCAAAATCCGGTGCGGCTTCTGTACGCACATTTGTCTGGACTCAACTACGTCACGTTGAAAATTGCCAGCAAGGAGACTATTATTATGCAAATGACCACAGCTGCATTTCTCCGCAGCAGGGAGACTAAGTTATACATTTTTCAGCTTTTCTCCTCTTTCTTTCGAATCATAAAAGATGATAAACCCTTGCACTTCCAAGCCTTAAATAATTGTACACGCCGCTGTCCCACATACGCTGCATGCCTGCCAGCTAATTTATGCATACGATTGCAATAACCTCAGGAACAGCTGTGCGGGCCTGCTCATGTTCCGTCGATCGATATTTTTAGAAATCTGGAGACATGGCACATCACATTTTTATTTTAATAGTTTACAAAATATGTAAGAAGCATTGATTTTGTCGAAAATTCTGAAAAAAATATAGGAAGATTTTATCGCGAACACATTTTAACTTGGGGTCGACATGGGGTCGCAACCATGTTGCCTCAAAACTTATTTCTGTCTGCACTCAAAACTCAAAACTTTCGAATATGAACCTGTAAAATCGGTCATTTTGTCAAACTTCGGCGAAATTTAAGCCTATAGACAAGATTTCATCTAGGTCAGGTAAATGTACTGAAATTTGATCGAAAAATAATCCTGAACTTGAACCTGACAGCTCGCCTTCTCCGGGAAGTCAAGCATCAAGCTGTCCATATATCTGCCCATGATTGCTTGGTTTATGAGATTGTTTTCAAGCGACGGCGGTAGACCGTAAGGGGCTCTGGATATGAACCTACCGCCGGTGTAGCTGTAATAACTGTTCTTGAAGATTTTTTTACATTAAACCTGCCATATTCCTTCAAACAACGAGATTTTTTTCGATCACACAGCCATGTATTTCGATATGTCACTCGCAAAAGTACGCTGAACACAGACAGGCTATAGAGAAATACTGACATTATGTCACTTGTACGGTGAAATTGCGGCACATTACGTCACTCGTAATTTGCTCGTACGAGCTCGTACGTCTGCTCGTAGTTCGTCCGTTTTGAGACGATTAGATAACGAATTTGGGCATACGTGTTCGCGTCTGATTCATTGATCGACTCTAGAGCAATCTAGGTACTATTTTAAACTCAGAAGTACAGCATTTTAAGGGCTTTCTTCCTGTATACTATAAAAAGCACAACCCATGTATAACATTTTCGGAACAGCAAGATCTAATAGCACGCCTTTTGATCACGAGGCATACAAAATGACCTATCCGGAAACTCGTCAGATGATGTCGAGATAAGCGTTGTTTTTCTGAAGCCTTATGAAACCGATAACCCCCACATTTCCCCAATTACACCATTTTGCATTTCACAGGTATTCTCTTGCTGACTTCCCATTTAGAAGTTTAGTGAAGGCGGGCTTCTGTCTCGATTCACGGTTGAGAAGGTTCAGGTGAGTTGTGAAGTTCTCTCCTATCCAATATCTACCGTGCTTTGTACTATCAGGATTTTACTAGTGGAACTCACTGTATGTTTGCTGATCGTCAATCTTTCTTAGTGCGCTATATCATACATGTATAGGCCATGACAGAGCTTCACGTTCGGCTGGTATCCTATCCACACCTTGAATACAACATAACGTTGAAAGTGTATTTGCTTTGTATCAATTTGAAATGTTACATCGAAGTCCATTGTTTGAAGTTAAGGTAGCTTTCCGCCTTTGCGACGACCTCTTTTCGAACGTAAATTTTGCCATCAAGTTGTGTATTTCTACCCAAGTATTATATATCATCTGAAAGCTATTTCTACGAATTTTTTTGTTTAATCAAGAAAATTCATGTGCGATGAATTTAAATGAAGATTTTAGTGAAAGTGTAAAGAAATTGGGTAAACTGACGTAAAAAAGTTTAAGTCAGAGTGGAATGGGGCCATTGTCTAGGTGTCAACGAGTAATTGCACTTCAGAATACTGGCTACAAAACCGTGTCTCAGATATTGAAAAAAGCCTGAGTTTTTTCACAGTGTTGAATCAAAGTTTATCAACCGATTAGTCTCACAATGCCGTCTAATTAAACAGTGATAACTCAACTCTAAAGACTTACATAAAAAAACTGAGAAACAGTTTTGGAAACAATCTATTCGTGAAACATCTGTGAAAATCTGGTGAACTTCCGTTCACGCGTTCTCCAGTTAAACTCTTTTGAACGTGCTGCAATGTGACAAAATGCCTAACTGAGAAAAGGGCGATTTAGTAAATTGCTTCGGTTTTTCCTTAATATGAATGGCGATAAACAATTTACTCGACTGATAAAACACCAAAACAAGATAGAGCTATCAGTTTGCTAGCCCAAACAGTATTTTCACTCATTGAAATCAGTGTCAGCGGTTGAAATAAGGCCAAAAAGGGCGATATATTTGGGAGCGATGTTTCCTTTCAGAGCACAATGTACACAGTGACCGATGACTAAATAAACTTGAGGAGTGCCCAGTAAGGGATTCTGCATAATTATGACGGATTAGGTGTAAGATGTAGACAGAGTATTAACTGTTCGACCTAACTGTCGGGACTGCTACGACATCTCGATGCCGTCTAAACAAGCGTATATGTAATGTAATTTTGTGTCCGCATTCGATCTAGGAAAGGGTTCATATATAGCCGTGGAAGGTTCTAATTGAGCGATTCCGATTAATGAGTGACATCGCGAATGGAATATAGGTTGACACCACAACTAATGCACCTGCATTTATATGTAGATATAGATCCGCAATGTGTGTGATCATGATGGTAAAAAGACATCCATGTTGTGATTCAGTCAGCTGCTATTTTTTTCGAATTTCACGCACCTTGAAAACAGATTAACACTACTCAACTCCAAGCCTCTCTAAGACAATAGCTTGCCTTCTCTCTGTACGACATTTCTGAAGTGAGGGTCGTTTCTCGAGTCATTTTGGCTGACATAGCCAAATGCCAGTCAGCGGCAACAAAGTTGAGGGAGATAATTTGAGAAAACGTGAACATTAAGACAAGAACGCCAATCTGTCACCGCTGTTCCCGTCCAGGGCTGTCCAAAAACTGTGTCATCGGTATCATTACAAATTTTCTCATCGTACGACAAACCATCAGCCATTGGCGTTAAAGTTTGGCTGTAGTATGCCTTTGTCTGACTTTCTCGGCCTATCTTTTACACTCGCGGACATCGATGCGGTTGTTTTGGACCTTTGATGACCCCTTTTTCGTTTTCTTCCTTTCACGATGCTGTTTTTGTCTCTGCCTTGGATGCTGAACGCGAACGTGAACGTGTATGTCGCGGTATTCATGTATTCGCCATCGCTATGAAGCCTCCTGTGGAACGTACCATTTATGTATACGGGACGGCCGGAGCTTCTCCAAGAAATGTTGAACGTTGAGAAATGTATCCACTGCTCGAGCTCCGGGTGCTTTTTCAAACGCGCAAAAGTGTCTCAAATAAAACGTTCGGTATGTGGCAAAGCAACTACAAATACACGGCTCGCCTGACTCGGAATACACTGCCAAATATAGTCTTAGGATTCTGATCAACAGTTACTGTACTGTCTGCCCCGATGATCATTGAAACACGGTACACTTGACCGTGACTTTTTATCAATTTTATTTAATTAGTAATGACTACAGGTCCTGCCATTACTTATACTGTAGATTGTAACACTCAATATATGCTGCTATTTGTGATCCGTACTAACCAGAAATTTAATCGTCAAAAATTTCACGTCTGGCCTGGTTGTGTCTCTAATACTGAGAAGTTGCCATCTTTTGGGAGCGGCCACCCCTATGAGAAAAACGTACGATCCATGGCCACCGTTCTGCGCCTGATAGCTAGGCATACACACGATGGTCTTAGATACACATGTCAATGGGATTTTCACAGCGGATGTTGTTCAAGTGCATGCGACAATAGAGTGGCGCTGCCGCTTAGCTTAATCCCTTGCCAATCAAGACTTAGCGGTAGTCTCAAAACGTAAAAACGTGCATCTGTCCCTCTTGTAAATTTTTATCGCAAAATTTCAGCCAGAAACAGAAACTTTCAGACAAAGAAACTCTTCACAAATGAAGATCAATATTATAGGAATACTTTTCAGGGATAAAAAAATCGTGTTTTTTTACTTAAAATACCAAAACAAAGGCGGAAAGCTACCTTAAGTGAAGGCGGGTCTCCGTCGCCACTTCACCGTTGATTAGTTCAGGTGAGTTGTGAAGTTCTATTTTGTTCAAAATCAAATCATTGTACCATCGGGATTTTACTAGACTAAGTTGAATTTGCTGTAATACAGTTTGACATAAAAACACTTTAAATCAGTTACACATTGTGTATTTTATGCCTTAAATACGGCGGTTTCAATCGGGTTCAATTCGAACTCACAAAGTACTATTCCCAGTCACCAAGCGGAGAAGCCAAATCCCCAATCTCAAAAAGATTGGTTTAATAACCGAGCGAAGTTGTTACAATTTTTCTGACTGCGACCCCTCCAAAGGCTGTAGAGTTCGTGAAACAGTCAATCCGTGGACTTATCAGGGGTTTTATGGGTTGGTCAACATCGCGAAAGATAGGAAAAGTTACTAAAACGGGCTCCTTTTTCATTTACATTTCTATCTTTGCAATGTTGACCAACCCTTGATAAGTCCATGGATTAGCATAATTAGTTGTGTTGACTAATTAATTACATGATGTGTATAGAGAGATAAACGTCCTTGTAATGGGGTGTAAAATAAATAAAAGAGTCAAGAGGCTATAGGTTAGGCTATATAGTCATTTATTTTATTTACTACGATCAGTCAGAGCATGAAGAAAAGGACAGGGACTGACAGTGACAGAGAAAACTGAGAAAAACTCAATAACAAGCTTATTAATAATGTCTGGGCCGCCTGTGATGTAGCCTTGCTAGTCTCAATAGTATTATCAAACGTTTTGAATCAGACAAGGACTTTTGTCAGAAGAAAATCGTAATGAAAATTCGGACCATTCCTGAGGTTGCTAATTCGGCAAGATAATTGTGATTGTCTCACAGTCTTCAAACACTCCAAGCAAAACATTTACATCAAGCAGTGGAGAACGAATTCAATTTTTAAATACCCCAAGTGTAGGTAAAGCTACATCCGAATCAATAAATATAAAAATACAAAATTGAAAGTCCCTTAATGACGCCAATTTTTATGCCGGTGAAAATGAGGGGGCCGCGGGCCTCGAATGATGTTCAGTTACAGTCGTAGATAAAGATTTTTGATTCGGACTTTGATTTACTTGAATTTGTAGTGATTCGGACTCAGTATTTGCTGCACCGGTACCAAAGCGCGAAAAGTGTAAGACAAACGCTTCACCATAACTTTGAATACTGTCTTCGGACGGCAGTTGATCACGTGGTCCATGCTGCTTATCTCCTTTGGCGAAAGGCTAGATCATGTTTTGTCAAAATAATGCGATCAAAATATGGCAAAATTTGTTGAAGCAACATTAGATGGACATTCATGGATTCATGGAGCATGGAAACGTGTCGAAACTATTCCTCTGGTAATGATTCGCATGTTTTTTACAGAGCTCTCTTTTACGTTGGTAATGATTCGCATGTTTTTTACAGAGCTCTCTTTTACGTTGTTAACCTTTTCTATTCAATTTCTATTTTCTATTCGATGCCGTGCTAGGCCACGGTGATTTGGCCTGTTTGAATAAGAGGCATTTTAATTTTGGTAGATTGTTTTTAATCACTTATTTGAGTGTAATTCTGTCAACCCATGCTATTTTAGAATGAGCATAGATAATACAAATTAAAATAGTCATTTTTACTACATATATTCTTCTTTCAAGTAACATATACATACCAATTTTTAGAAGGATAACTGTTCGTAGGGGCTACAGTATGTTATTTTCTGATGCCCCTAAAATTATTTTCCTGTAGTGACAACGTATAAGGAAAAAAACAAAATTTTGTTGTGTTGGGAGGGCGCTGTTTGGAAATATGATAATGAAGTACAGAAAGTTTTAGGGTCAGTCTATGCGCTTCCTCCAGATTAGCAGTATCCATATCATTTTGCTAAAACGTTCGTGCTTTTTTTCATTCCATGCATTGAAATTAAATTTTCCTTTCAAGATTTTTAATCTCTGTTTTTAGAGAAAAATCTAAATTTGATTTGTGTTTGGCTCTAAAGGGAAATACGATTTCTCAATTTGAGTTTTGTGCCTCTTTTTTACCTTCTCGTGTCTATTTATGGACGGAGAAGGTATTAGAGTTGAAAACCAGTATGCTGGTGTCAACTTCTACTTCCATCTGTCAAGTTCTACTTCCGTCTGTCAAGATCCGTTGACATCATGCCATTGTGATGGGTCATATCATAAACTGGTGGGGGTGTTCATGGTTGAGGTTTAGGTGTAGGAGAACGATTTTGAGCTGTGACAAAAATCAAAAGGGACTTAGCGGCATAGCCACAGTGTTAAGCCTTTCTCCAAGGTTTCTTAGTTGACTATGATCTATTACAGACTACTGAGCTGACGTTACTGAGGGGTACTCACTTTGCGTTTGCTCACTCTGTGTGCGCTAGTGTTTGGTACTGAGTTGCGTGAATATCCCCTCATGGCCTCACGTGATAAGGGCCTGTTGCATAATCCGCAGATGATCATATGCCTCTGAGTCTGAAAACGGTCATTGTGTAAGCCTGTCGGCATTTTGGTATCATTTTTTCTTATTTAACTTTGCAAAATATCGGCGAGTACCTCAATATTTCAAGATAACTCGTTCTTCCCAATAGTTTCCTGGAGTTTCAGAGTCATATGAACGAAATAGAGTGAACGTTTTAGACAGGAAAATCGGACGTCGGCCATGTTCAATGTTTACACATGGAGGTAGTACTACCTCCATGGTTTACAGTACAATTAGAAGTTTATGTGAAGGAAATAACTAACAAACACCGTTCATGACGCCCGCCCTCTAGAGGCAGACCTTCCTATATGAAGTACCACATTTGATGCTTGTGGAAAGATTGACCACACAAAGGAGCATTTTAACTGTTAGAAAATGACAAATTGAATAAGAGGGTATTCTGAAAATGTCAATTACTTAGGAAAAATGCGCAAATATTCAAAATAAACAGGTTAACTGACTGGTCAGCCATAAAAACAATGAAATTGTTTATGATCAAAAGTTTTTGAGATGCGCACATATTAACAAAAACAGAAATTATTAACATTATAAATATAAGACCAAACTATTTTTAGCTACTATAGACTATAGTCTATATAAGCTATTGGGATGGGTATCCGTCTGGCATCCGTCGTCAGTCTGTATGTCTGTATGTCTGTCTGTCTGTCTGTATGTATGTATGTATGTATGTATGTATGTATGTATGTATGTATGTATGTATGTATGTATGTATGTATGTATGTGTGTGTGTGTGTGTGTGTGTGTGTGTGTATGTATGTATGTATGTATGTATGTATGTATGCATGTATGTATGTATGTATGTATGTATGTATAAGTGTATGTATGTATAAGTGTATGTATGTATAAGTGTATTTATGTATGTATGTCTGTTCGTGAGGTGTCCGTCCACTCAAATATCTTGAGAACCGCAGTACTTACTAATTTGATATTTGTTGTGTTGATGGAAAATATGATTTTGAGAAACAGTGTTTTTTAACTTTTTGATATTGTTGAAAATATGCAAATAATTAGTGTCAAAAAGGCGTTTTTGGTAAAAAATTAAAAAATCTTCTTCATAACCGCTGGTCAGACAGCTTTGTTATTTGGTATACAAATCCCTAGGGATAACCCCACTTAGAGTTGTTCAAATTGTGATGAAATAGGCAAATCTGTATTTTTAAGAATTGTTTTGTCATTTTTGGTGATAACTTTATTTCATTAAAACTGCTTGTATGACAGCTTTGATATTTGGTATACAGGTTCCTACAGATAAACTAAATATGATAAATTGAATATATGACGAAATCTGCTGTATTGTATTTTGCTGCAATTTTTGCCATTTTTGGTCAAAAAATGTGTTTCTCAAAAACTACTTGTCTGATTCCTTTGATATTTGGTATACAGGTTCCTAGGGGTTGTCTTAGTGTGATACATTGAAATTTGATGAAATCTTCAACTTTTGTATTTTTGGGTAAATTTTTGCCATTTTTCGTCAAAATATTTGTTTCTGAAAAGTTACTCATCTGATAGCTTTGATATTTGGTATACATGTTTCTAGGCTATATCTCAATGTAATATATTGAAATGATGATGAAATCATCAATTTTGTATTTTTTTCAGCTTATTTTGCCATTTTTGGTCAGGCCATCCTGAAATGAGCTACATGTATCAAAGATATCCACCTTCTTCATTAATGCATGTGTCACAAAAAATATTCTCTACATAACACAGCAGAGCTCTGTCAACTGTTGGGTCGCTCGTTTTTTCAAAACCGCTGGTTATACAGCTTTAATATTTGGTTGGTCCCTAGGATGACCTTAGTGAGATAATTTCATACAGTCAGGAAATACTTAATTTTGTATCCATGTCTATAGTAGCTTCAGGGACTTTGGCCCTATGTTTTCAGGGATTGGACAGGTTGGAAATGAGGGGTGAGAGACAAAGGCACTCCTATTGCTGCATGTGGATGCAGCTGTGTTGGGTTCAAGTTGCATATTTTACTGACTGTCATACAAGGATAACATAAGCAAATCAAATTAAATTAGAAAAGGATCAATGCTGTTGTGTGGATTTTGCTGAACATGGCTGATTTTAATATTTTGCCCTATATATATGGTATCCGGCAAAGGCATATTTTGATGTAAAGTCAGAAAAATAACGCTACATTGCTGACAATATATGTTACCGTTTTTGCATGAACTTTTCTTTTTTCAATTAAAGTATATCAGTACTTCAAACAGATTAACAATTATCGTGAGGTTAACCCATAATTTTACTTCACAAAGACTGTAATCCTGCCAATGTTTTTTATTTTTCAGTCTTATTATAAATTTTGCACTGCACAAGATGATTGAACAAATTGCAATGTTTGAATTTGTTAACTCAAAGAGTAAAAATCCTTTGGTCATAGATTAAATTAATTTTTGAAAAGAAATTTACTTTTAAACACTTTAAGAATATATTCTTTACACGCGGTCATGTATTTCAAGGAAAATATGACTTTCAATTTTTTTCAATACTATGACAATTATCAGCCATGAGGTTTTACAAACACAAGACCGGATAAGCGTTTTTCATCATTTCCATAGGACTCCATACCAACAACTAATTACCTGACCTGGCCACACATTAGAGAAGGTACAGCGTCATTGACGGTATTTTTTCATGGTAGTAACAAAAAGCAGATGGTGGTCAAACAGATTCATTAGTAGCTAGTAAGAAATAAAGGTTTCAGATGTTACACTTTTTACTGCCTTACCTCTATTGTTGTAATAAAACAGAGGATGGTAGTATTGCCAGACACAGTATATGGGTAGCACAGTAAAGTTCTTGCGAGATAGACACAGGTAGCATGCCAGTAAAAATACATCATACACATGTGGCACAGTTCATTGTAAATTTTCTCCATATGGTACAAGTCAATCTAGTGATCAAGACAAACCACTGTTCGCAGGGGTTGCAGTGACTTGGACTTTGTTCTCGTGGGACTGACTCAAGGTGTGTATTGTGGCGTGTTTAGGCCGCATAAGATAGGTGCAATATTAGATGAGTTACCTTTGTATGTGAATTCTTTGTTAAACTGTTAATTAGTCCTTCAATTTTGGCCCATTTTATGTATTTCACAACTATGAGAATGTTAAGCATTGTAAGAACATTTGTTTTGTGTGACAGTTCATGGTCACCAATTTTGTGGTCTACTTGATGTATTTCATCATTACAACTTTATCGCAGGTATAAGTAGCTTAGTCTTTGTGTGGTCACAGGTTTCGTACTATGTTTGATTGTCATCAATTCTTGGTCTGCATGATGTATTTATCAGTTATCATCTCATGGTCACCGATTGGTGGCCCATTTTAGCCACAAGGACATGAGTTGGGTATTCCTTATTTTCAACAATGTTGTAGCTTGCCGGGGCACCACATCACTACCAGCGATGTGGGGCCTTGGCCAGTGTTTACAGCGTTTTGAGGGGCCGAAATAAGTTATCGTTAAACTTCTCCTTTCATCGTAATCAAGCCTTATCCTTTTCACAAAGTCAAACTTTCACTTCCACCTTATCATGTTCTTTTGTATATGCTATGGTATCGTATTTTGCTTCGCCTACAAGCTTTCGTTTTCGACTACAATCTTTCCATCATTCCATCGTTGCAATACGTTTCGTTCAGACAACCCGATTACAGCATCACGTTTTCACAACAAAAATGTGAACTGTAGCGGGTATAAAAGTATCTTATACTATTTTTCTCCCTTTCTTTCAGTTGAAAACATCACTCCGTTAACAGTACTCTATAGAGTAACTCTCACGTCATGGTAAGAAACCTATTTATCCTCGACTGTCAGGAGCTGTGTTATTTTATTGTAACGACAAAACTTTCAATCATCTGACCTTTATCTCCTTAATTTTAACAACCATCCCCTTTCTCAGTACGCTTTCCCTTCCTTACTATGGATGCTTCATCTTACGGTGTTCCGGAATCACCAGTAAGAAATACGCTGATAGATCGGCCAGAATTTCGAAGTACATTATCTTCGAAGCGCTCTCTTGAATAATTACCATTAAGTGGTTGCTCTATGAATCCACATGGTATAAAAAAACAGTAATAAAAGTAATAGTCGTACCAGTATTCCCATATGGCAATATCAATCGATGACAAATTTCTTCTTCAAGTCTATATTCAATGTTTCAAAGCTTACTAGTACAAGAGCCAAATTTCTTTCTTATAGTCATGGTGTTCAATTTGTGGTAATAGTGTCGGCGATGGACAGCCAGAGCAACAAGGCAAGGATTTGTTTATTTCTACACTGATATTTATTATGTCTTCATTCGTTATTAATATTGGCGTCAAAGACTTTTATTATAGAAATAACGGGCGACGCGCTGACCATTAACGTTTATTTATTGGCAAGGGCGAGAGGAAAGCCAAAAATTAACGGGCGAGGCTTGCCGAGCCCATTAATTTGACTTTCCTCGAGCCCGCGCCCATAAATAAACGTTAATGGTCAGAGCGGAGTCTGTTATGTCCATTATATTATCAACGAACCGAAGAAAATCGTCAAAATTTGCGAAAATTTCCGGAGCGAACGACAAATGGGCCCCAGAACTGAACAATACGCGACAAAATGTCACGCGCGCTGTAAAAAATTGGCAAATCAGGAGATATTTTCAGAAAAAAGGTATCTCAACTTGACTCACAAGTGCTCCATTTTATTTTGTGATTGATTATGATTTACGTTTGAGCTGTAAAGTTACGATAGTTTTAGTTGCTAATCTTATTATTCATATTTACGGGCACGTAAACAGACCATTACTGTGTATTTGTGGTCAGTCACGTGGTTCAGCTCGACCAATCAAAATGCGACAGCCAGGGCATGGTAATATAAAGGAAAATAACTGTGATATTTTTATCTCTTTAGATTTGAGTCACTACTTTCAGCACGCCTGTGGCTTTGGAGGTTAGTGTTGTCAGTTTTAATGAACGACAATATCCTCAACAATAAATTACGGGATGAGTGTGCAATGATCATATTCAGCCAATTTTGATTCAATAGATTTTATTCATTGGTCAAGACGTCACTTTGGTAAGAATATAATACCATGTAGTTATAGATAATAACGATGATGGTAACGACGATGGTAATAATAACGATACTAACAAACAGTGATTAGATGTTGTCACAGCATCTTATTTCAGCTATTCTTTCATCATTGTGTTTTATTTATAATTCTAAGTCGGCAAGCACTGATGTACATGTACATTGAGAGGAAGGCTGTTAACGTATGCGAACGATTTGCTGTACTCCAAACATTTTTCCGTGTTTGCAATGCAGCGTTGATTCTCTTAATCATAATTTCCGAGTTATATCGTTAAGACTAGAAATTGTTTCAGGTGAATTCATGTCTGTCAATTGCCTTTGAAGGATAATTGTAGTAATTTTGATGATTTTTTTTTCACTTTTTTTTGTACGTCAGTCGGAAATCTAATTCTACTCCTAGAGGCACGTTAAAATACTATGTATTTTATTTGTCAACACAGCATCTGTACGTGTCGAATGTACTGTGATTGTTTACTTTTGAATTCAAGTCCTGACCAAAATATGCTTGTCAAAAAAATCAAGGCACCAATATGCTGAATTGACAAGCTGAATACTGTATACGTCAATGTGCCTTAGGGAGTTATGAGAGGTAAAGCTAGAAAGAGTTATTTAAAATGCTAAACTTCTATACCAGAACGCAAATGCAGAAATTGAAGAAAAAAATACAAAGAAACAGGATAGCTCGACAATAATCTGAAATGTCTTTAACTCGTATTAATTAATTTAGTCATTTATTCATTTATTTAGTTATTTATTCATAATGTATCTATCCATTTATTGTTTGTTTAATTTCCTCACCTTTCTCATATGTGTTTCCTTAATAACGACACAATATTTTCAGATAGAAACGTTGTGCATAAATTTCGTTCAAAAGGTTGACGTATGTTTGTTAAAATCATAAATGTCGTAAAATTTTACTTGAGGCAGAAAGATTGTCAAGGTAGTTGAACAATTCTGTTGATTTTCTGTGTATTCTGATACGTCGGCAGATAGCTCTCAAGCAAGGCTAGCCTTCGGGCCAACAGGTCAGTAATTATCAAATGAGGTCGTGCATTATCATTTTTTTAAATTTCATAATGTGTTTGTCACCTAAAGAACTGTTAACAGCAATGGTGAGCGTAATTTATTTACTGTTTAAGGTTTGGTAAGACTCAGATTAATGGAAACACGTATATGTAGCAAGTCACCATGGATAACATATACTCGTTTGAGAACATAAGTATGTAAATTGAGAGGATGGTTAAAATACTGATTCTGAAATATGTCTGAATGACAGATTTGAACTCTTAACATTACAAAAATAGACATAGTTGGGTCATATCATATCACTAAACAATAAACAGGTACACAATGCTATGCTTTCGTATTTAATAACCCTCAGGACACATGCTTGTACTTGTGTGATGGCTGCATACAATATCTTGGATAGACAAGCAAACAAGTTGTTGGGCATTTTTCGATCTGCAGTTACTGGCTGGTCAAATATTAGTGTTTTTGCTCATCCAACGCGACAGTCTGCCAAAGTAGAGTGCTCCGATTTCACAATCGCCTCGCCATCAATTAGACAGTCTGCTGAACTTTATTACTTCTATTCATACTGTGAGATTAGTGAGATCATTATGCCCACAGACTTTGTTAGAGTCCTATGTCAGGAGAGAGTAACTCAATGAAGTTCTGAAACTATTGCTTTTCATTTGTAATATTCTATTACCTTGGTTGACTAACTATATTCTCTTTCTGTTGAATTGAAAGTTCAAATCCGCGTGCAACATGGTTCTACGGCAAGTATAAGTAAGTGAAATTTTGTTGCAAAACCAGAACAATATGATCGAAACTTGTCATGCCCCCGGCTCATACAATGGGAAAAATCCTTATGCACTACCTATCTGACTTACAGATTGATATATGGCGGGTGCCACATGTGGAGCAGGATGCGCTTACTATTTTCGAAACACCTGACATCACTTCTTGGTCTTCTGGCCAGAGGTCCATATATCTTTCTTTCATGAATATGACTTTGTTTGTGTACCGTCTATTTACTGTCTATTTTGTGCTGTTTTGTGTCTATGTTTACAACTATTGTCTTACGAATTCTGACCTAATGTCTTCGGAGTATGGATTGGTATGATTGCAATTACCTTATAAGGTGCTTTTAGAGTAATAGTTTCTCCATATTAATATCCTATGAAAGAACTGGACAAACATAAAATACGCTTGAATGCCTGATAAAGATTGCGTTTTTGATAGAGCGATATATGTGGATGCTATTTACAGTATGTTACCGCAAACATTTGGCACAGAAAATTGTAATTCATTATTTGGAACGATTCATGTACGATATCTAAAGCACCATCAAAGGTACAGAGGTAGCTATTAAAGTATATATCATGTCATTTTGACAAAGCTCCCTTTTGAAACTTTAAGAATGTTTATGTTGCCGGTACATGTGGATTTACGTACTGAATACTTTCATCTACTCATTGATCTACTCACTACACCGTGTTACTAACAAAGGTCCGATGAGTCAGGTTGCCTTCATTTCCCTAACATTAATTCACTTTTTAGACAAAAGCTATTTTTAAATGAGAAGTGATCTCATAACAGTTTTTTACTTGTGTTGAGCTCATTGGCTAAATTTTGAGCTCATTGGCTAAGTTTTGTTACTTTAACAAGTACCATTTATAGTCCGTGGGCAGGAGGGGACCACCGTGCATCCCCACACAACTCATATACATGGGTATTTTTGTTTTTTGAGGATCTGCTGAACAAGAAAAAAGATGGATTTTGACTTGCTTGTACCGCTTAAAATGAGAAAATGGGTAGGGGTAGGGGTTACTATATCCTCCCCTAGATTGAGTAAACTAGCATGAAATAACATAAACCTTACATTTTTGGAAAGCTCAGATACTGCTCTTTATGAGAAACATCAACTTTACCAAACTAATGTAACTAATCATATGTTCAGTCCTGTATGCATAGGTCAATTTTCTGTTTTTTTATGAAATATTCCTGAATAGCATCATAATTATAAGATGTTTTTACATTTTGATGTGTTTAAATTTTGCCTGCACAAAATAGACGTATACTATTGAGTTACGTCCTCAGTGCTCAGAATTTCAAGTGCTAAAAGGTCTTAACTCAAGTTACATCCCTATGACAATATGAATACTCAAAATTTTCACAAAAAATATTTTCACGTTGCCAAAGAAAAATATGTCAAAAAGTCAATTTTGACCATAACATGAGTTACATCACTCTTGCATGGGGCCATCAAATATATATTTTGCCTATACAAATATAAGAGCACTTCTGTTACAAATTTTGCACTTTTGTCATTCGTGTAACGATCTTGCCGGCCGTTTTATGTAGCTTAGCCACCTCGCTATTATAGTTTATTTCAACTACAAGTAGGTCTAAGCTTATTTGTGTTATTTCCTTCTGAATGTAGAACTTGCATTGTGTGTACAGGAGGCTCCTCAGACCAGAGGTAAGTAAGGGAGATGAAAATTGCTCAGAGATAAAAGATATGTTTATGGCCTTTTCATTATGTATTTGTGTGTTGAATCTCTTCAAATTACATGCTTGTAGTGCCCTGTCTTGTTGATGCCAGATATCCTTCCATGAATCTTTAGCTGGGGTTAATATTTAAAATGAATACCATGTAGTTTAAAGCGAGCACCTGTATAAATTATCACCACTATACATTTGATAGATTCTTCAAAGCCAAAGCCAAACATAAGAACTTGTTGACTAAATATTTACAAAAACTAATGATAACAAGATTACAAAGACACTTTTGTTATGATACGCGGCCATGCGAGGCATTTTCAAAGTACCTTTCGATATGTTTACTAACAGTGCTCCCGCAACGGCCCGCAATCGCGATGATAGGTAAGTACATTGTTTAATTTTCGTTTATTATGCCTTTAAAACTGTGAGATAATTAGGGTTGTCTCATGGAATAAATATTGGCCCTTTTTAAGGTATTATACGCCTCAAAAGTTAAGAACTTTAACTTTTTTCTCAGATATTCCGAGAGAAATCTTTCAAAAATTCACTTTCAAAATCACAAATAAAAATCTTGGGTGACTGTGCAAATTTCGGCACGGATATTTGAAACTCAAAATGTTTTCATCCTCGTGTAAACCCTTTAGAGATAATATAATTTCAGACTTTAAAAACCTCCAAAACACAAGAACTCAGACGATGAAAGTTTTATTAAGTTAAGGGCTTCAAAACGTGCCCCAACAAGTGGGAGATCAGAAAAGCAATGGAAAGCTGAGAGAGTCCGAACATTTGTCCCCGAGGCGAATTCTGCCTTATATTGTGCAAGTGTTAGCCATGTTTTATTCTATGTAAAATATTGGAAATACTCTTATAGTCAAAGTGGTTCTTCCTTCAATAGGTTATAAACCTCATGAAAACAGGGCACTAAATGTAGAGGTGGCATGCATGTTTTGAGGTATCATTGAATATACAGACGATCTTCATCTTTCAAAGACATAAATGTTTTGGATGAATATTCGTCTTTGCCAACCATTTCTATAAAAAAGGGAGAAAAGTAGAGACCATGATGCTCTACAGCTGTCAAAGTGTTTATACTAGCAGATATTTTAACATGACATTGGTAAAATGACATTCATTTTAGCAACATAAATGTAGATAAACAGGAGATAAAAGAAAATCCTGTCCTTCTTTTTGAAACAGGCGCCGCTGCTTCTTGTGGTTCTGATTCAGACTCTGATTCTAATTGTACGCAGCGTTTATTGAGCGAAGGTAAGTAATGACAAACAATGTATCGATGAAAAAATACAGATCACCGGAACGCGATGCATCGCCACCTTTTCCTTTGGCCTCTACGTTTCACTTTCATCAGCTTTGCACTTCAGTGACTTTATCTTACCTTGGCCAACCTCTGAACTGCTCGGAAATTGTAGTATCGTCGCATGCGTACATGCCTTTTGAGGTCAGGGAAATTTTATAGTCGTTTAGCTCTATTTGTGTGGATCTTGGTCGCATGCCATGACAAGTATACATCATCAAATCCCCATATGTTCAATGACCGATATAAACAGAAAAAATTGGCTTCTTGGATTGTAAGAACTGAACCTTCGTGACCTTCGCAAATTCAAATGTCACGAAAATGAACCAAAATACTACACCCTAACAAAATAAGCAATAGATTATTAGTTTCAGCAAAATACATTTTACCTGTTAACCCAACCTTGACAGATCATCAACCTAGATGTTCATACTTCAGAAAATGTGAGAAGTTTATGAAAAGCCTGGCTCTTAAAGGTAAGAATCAGACATTACATGTGTACGATTTTGTGTATAAACATGGATCAAATAACCATGACATGCATGGACTTTAACGTGACATCCATGAAGATGCAAGTAGAATATGAAATGTAAAACAATGACGTGTATAATAATGGCATTCATAACACGACATGATGTATAATATGACATTAAAATATGACGTATAACACACCATATATGACATCAGCTTCTTCCTAGGCCTTGCTGGTTTACTGTTAATGTAAAATTGAAAGATATGATCATTTTTCATGTTCAATGAAACTGGAAAACAAGCTCTTAAAAATTAATGGTGAGATGATATCATTAGTAATATGCACATGTTTTCAAACTCGAAAAATGGTTTAGCCCTTTTGCTAGTACGTGACTAGTATTTGCGATTCGGAAATTGATTTCAAATGTTGAGATACTCATATAACAGACGTAAGGGTTGGTATTTCTACAGCTATTACATATAAACCATCAATCTGTTGCAAACCCTTAAAATCCCAGTGGTGCTAACTTTCGATGATTTTTTCAGTATTTTTATTTTTTAAATCAATTGCAACTTCGTACTTTCTTAAGAATTTTGAAACATCCACTACTTAGAATTTTAACTTATAGTTCAAATGTGTAAAATGCATTTTTAGCTCACGTGTTTTAACACGTGGGCTATTGTCATAGCGATGTCTGTCTGTCTGTCCGTGTGTGTGTGTGTGTGTTAGTGTGTGTGTGTGTCTGTCTGTTTACACGATAACTCAAAAACGCCTGAACGGATTCAAGTCAGATTTGGTAGACAGGTACCATATGCTACTTGCAAGAACTGATTAGATTTTGGTTA
>LD350880.1:118301-137775 GCA_001465055.1 Ptychodera flava
AGCTATGAAATTACGGCACCAAATTTTGTGAAACGTGCTACAGATATTGATTTGATAAATATTTAATTTTGCTATGAATCATTGAACAGTGTCAAGTTAATATAGGAATTATTTGCATATTTAATGAACTTTGTAATTAGTGACATTACTCTAAAATTACTGCATTAAATTAAATAAAAACCTGCTACAAATGTTGATCTGATGGATATCTAATTGTCCCATGAAGCATTGAGCAGTGTCAAGTTAATTAACAGCTCATTTGCATATTAAATAAAGTTTTGTAGTTAGTGATTAAAATCTGAGAGTACTGTGCGATGTTGAAAAAAACCTGCTTCATTTAGTGATAACATATATCTTATTGTTCTGTGAAGCGTACTGCTATTAATGAACCTGTTGTAAAACACGTGAGCATATTCAGTTCATATCTGGTTATTGTTTACATTTGAATTGTAGTCCGGACCAGAAGTCACTTTTCAACAATAACTATGCAGTTTACAATCGAAGGAGTGATTTGACGAGCTGGATACTGTGTATATCAACATTCTTTGGGGAGAAAGCAAGGGATTATAGTTCACATTCAAAATAAAAATGGTGAAATTATCATCAAAAGTTAGCATTACTGGGGCTTTAAACTAGAATATCTTAGAATGATCATTCGCGACTACTCATATAGTAATAAAACATTAACACCTTATCCAAACAATGTTACTGCAACCCTTCATTGTACTAATAGCATTGTGAAGTAGCCATCCTCTTGCAGACAAAGAGTTCTGCGCATTCTGCATGCGGACCAAAATGCCAGCACTTTACGTGCTTTGATGCAAAAACGAATGGCTGAAAAATTGTACATGTAAAATTTGCTTATGATTTGGCTAATACAATTTGAATTTTTTGATTTTGCAAAATATTTTAAGCATATATGTTTATTGTGCGATGTTAACGTCTGTCTTACAAAGTTTGACATCTGCCTTTGACAGTCAGCAATATCATTTTTTTGTATCTTGCTTTAGCATTTAGATAAAGACATATCGCTACGTGTTTCACAGTTTGTTTAACTTTGTTTTATGTTCAACATGATAGGGAGCTAATGATATAATCTGCTAAAAACATTCAAAAAAAGTAAAAAGATAATTTTTATAACATCGTTACACCTATGGTAATTGTTCGTATTGCGCTACAAACTTTTATGACTCACGTTTTGTATATCCTTCCAAGAGAGCTGTTTTTCGAAAGCTAAGAGCCATCGATGTTACTGCAAGAGCTGTGTCGATTATAAACGGGAGAAGAAGTACTATGAGAGAGGAGAGCCACCTTCAACATACGCTTTGCCGATCGGATGGGCACGGTTTGCCCTTGAGTAAGTTATAAAAAACTCGATGACGATTGAGAAATTATAGATGTTAGTGTTATCTATCTGTAGCAATTCAATTTTCGCTGGCATAATCATTTAAAACCTATGGCATCGCATGGAAATAAATTTAGGTGTCATAATAATTTCTCACATATCATGATATGATAGTTTATAAGTTTCCAAGGTAATCTTCTAATACACATCACTCGTGTCTTACATTGCTTGGGCCGTTAAAACTTTACAAACTCACTGAACTCCAAAATTATTCCTAAGCAATGGCAGACGGAATAATTTACAGTAAAAGTTTGAGCATATCTTTCCACAAGGCTGATTCTACATTAACATAATTACCTGCAGAGCAATTAAGTTGATTAAAAATCTGTATACTGCCTTTCAGCGTACCGCAACATAAACTGAATGGTTTGCGAGCTGATAAGTGGCATGTGGCATTTCATGGAACCACTGTAGACTCGGTCGAACACATCATTGACAATGGCATTCTTCACATGGCAGGTAAGAGGAAAACAACACTCGGCAAAACTCGGATAAAGGTCGACCATTTCGGTAAACAAAAATAGCTTTTAGTACGTAGCTATACACAATTCACAAGGTTGAATTTAGTGATAGTTTGGGAATGAACATAACCCCATTTAGATTTTATGCTCTCTCAATAAAACAGATATATCAAGTTATAAAAATATTTCTTAAAGAATTTGCACATGTAATGAAAATATAAAAAAATTATAAAACTCTAAAAGGAAAACGAATAATAATAAGCAAATTTGACAATTTCCAAACTTACGAGATATGCATCATGGACTACCTTGACTGAGCAATTCAAATTGCATTTCGTTTCCTGATGTTTTCCAAAAGCCTAAGGAAGAGCAGTAGCCAATTAGGAACTCGACAAAATGATCAGTTCGTATGTTTTCCGTAATATGTCGTCAAATAGATAGATCTCACATTTATTTAAAATCATGTCATCTTACTTTTCACAATGATGCTCTTACTCATCTTTCAATTCTCAGACTGTGAAAGTTCTGAAAACGTGTCAAGGAAAGGAGGATCTTGTCCCTTCATCAATGATTTTTAATACTTCTTAGATGTTTATGGCAAAATTACTTTATAATGTAAATACCTCTGAATGGTTAAATGTTTTGACTTTGGAACTGTAGGATCGTGTTTCTCTTATTATTTCTATATACTTATTGTTTCGCAACAAATACAATCTCTACGTATATATCAGTATATGACGATCGCGCCATAAAGCTTTGCTTACAGTTAATTATCGATTGAAGACCTAGTAACTTGACCATAATGTCCCATGTCCACGTACCTCTGAAATATGATACATCCTACCGATGTCCTAACATGTATTTTTCATTATAATTTTTGTAATGTTTTTGAAATTCTGCGACATATTGAACATTTCATTTTATAACAGGTGATATCGCTCTTGGAGGCCACAAGGTATCTGAGAGACCGGGTCATTTTAATGACCACATGAAACCACCAGGATTTAATACAAAGCAAATCTTCGTCTCTCCGACTATTAGATACTCTGGCATGGATGTTTACTCCACACCACAGAGGTATGCTTTTATATTGCCCTCTTATACTCGAGCTCCATAAAGCAATGCTATTGATATGCTCTAGATATGACGGATCGTTTTCTGTCTCCTAAAGACCTTTAGATACGATGTCGATAAGATGGCGGAGTGGAAATGACGTAACCACATCTTATTGCACTATGATATTATTTACAGTAAAACTATTTTATCACATTCAACATTTAAGACATTTCCAATTCACTGTTAACTTCTATAGTTACTTCAAGCCAAAAGGACATAAAACAACATCTTTGCTTGACATAATAACATATTTTACGACCTAGCCAATAAACACTTCTCGATATTTATGTATACAGGGTTCGTCTACATGATGGGCAGCAATATGAAGCGAAAGTTGCCTTCCAAGTTTGGATTAGACCAGGTTCCTATCAAATCGGAAGAGAAACAGTTGGTGCACAGGGCCGCATAGATTCAATGTTCTCGAATCGTGAGATTGAATGGTCTACGCAGGAGAGAACAGCTATAATTCCATACGGGCTACTTGTCAAGTTAAGGTAGAACGCGCCTCGGGGAGAGATATTCGGACTCTCAAACATTTACTTAATTCTTTTCCGATATACCACTTCTGGGGTTCATTTAAAGCTCTTTGTATAAAAAAATCTTTTCACCGGCTCAATTTTTCGAAAATCGAAAATTTTATTTTTTCTCCGTAGAGTTAACACAGGGATAGCGGCCATTTTGGATTTTTAATATCGGTAAATCTACGGCTATATGTTTCTCTTGATTTAGTGAGAGAATGGCTTAAAGTTTTAGCAAAGTTTTAAGTCTTTCACTTTCGAGGTGTATACTACCTTAAATTCATATGATGACAATGGAATTCGACTTTATTTGTAACTATATTTACAAAGGAAAATATTACAGAAGGCAGTAATATTAGCAATCAAGAAGTTTACTGTTCACGTGTATTCTGTACATATCAGGTTCACAAAAGTTTTTTGAACAATTAGAGTGGAAGTTAATCAAATGTTTACAAAATTGCAATAATTTTGATTAAGGAGAACCAACGATGTCTCAAGATTATGCTGCAGATTTCTAACGACAAGAATTAGTCCATACTCAGTCTCTTTAAGTTCAGTTACGAAACATTCCTATGTAATTTCGCCCTGTTGTTGTCGTTGTTTTAACACTTACGTAAGCGGTTTTCTAGTTCAAGTGATTGCTTACGATTACTGCCTTTGAACATAGTCCGTTTCAAATATTATTCATAGGAAGTATCCTATCCTAACTCTTAAACCCAATCAATGGTTAGGTGTTCAAGGATTGAATGAAACTTAAATCTTTATCAACATTTTACCTATAATCGAGTATTTCAGATACACTGTTCCATGTCGTACCCAAGTAAAAACATTTCATGCCTTTGTGGTTTGTTCATTACAGAGAAGTTTTTTGTTGAATGATTTTTAAAACAAAACATTAATTATGATTTTATTTTTACGTTCTGACATACTGTAATATGGCAAACCGTTCGTACAAGAAATCAGTTAATCAAGGATCACAGTGTTTGACATACAAAGCACCAGGCTTCATCAACCTGCCATGGGTAACTTCTTAAAGTTAATTTAAAGCAAACAGAAAACAGAATTAAAACGGAATATATACGCCAGAATTATAGAACTCATCCACACTTGACAACACCACACTATGAATAGAAGAGCAAGCGACCGCTGAACATTGAAGCACCAAACGTTAACATCATTTGATAGGTGTAAGAGTCAGCCTCATATTTTGTAGCAATGTATTGACAGGCCTGTTGTAATTAAAAATGTAATGCGGACGACTCTCTCTTTTCCTTGATGTCTTTAAAATTGTTTGGTAGATGGGCGGACGGTTTGTTTGGTGTATCTTTCTCTGTCTCTGTCTCGCGCACCTTCTTGAAAGAGCGGACTTTAGCGGGGCAGACTTTTTTTCTTAAAAGATCAATTTGTTTCAACAAAGTCGCAAATAAATAAATCTACATAACTGTGAATGCGTTATAATTACAATGCAAATGCATTGTAAATGCAAAAAGCAATAAATCAGTCATTTAACTACAAAGATCATCATATGAATGCATTTAGGATGCATTCTTCTCATTCAAGTCTTACAAAGCTTGAAAACGTTGTAATAAAATCCCCAGCTTTGTTCATCATCTTAAAAGTGAAATATAATGTATTCATCCATGAGGAAATTTAATGGCATAACATAGGATTGAAGGAAAACTTAAATCCCATCATGTCTGCGGGGCAGACTTTTGATACTTTGTTAACTGTATATCGCCCTCAACGTTGGTAATGTAGCCAGATAAATCTAGCAAACAAGTTGGCACCGATGGCAATTGAAATATATATCACCAGAAAACCGAGAGAATAGAACGATTCTGATTTATGACATATATTTATGACAAAGATGATAATGAATACATGAGTGTATCAGGAGGGTGTAATCTGCAGAGTACGGCTGTCACAAGAAACACGTTGACCAACGGTTGAATGGCACCTCGAGTAAGTTTACAGCACACAACAGCACATTGTCCATGGTGTTTATTTTGAATTTATACTAGCATGAAATGTACGTCCACTTCATTTTATGCGTTCGATTCTGCCATTTCTGGCAAAACAGGTATTATGTAACTGACAACATTAGTATCACTTCATATCATTTCATCGATGCGAACACAGTCAAGGCTCTAACAGGAATCCTTTACGCATTTCTTTGTTTTCAAATTATTTACTCACAAAGATGAACAACAGGTCACTTTATGTATGTATGTATGTATGTATGTATGTATGTATGTATGTATGTATGTATGTATGTATGTATGTATGTATGTATGTATGTACTTTCACACCTTGTTCGAATAATTTTCCTTTCGTAATTTTCGGGGTGGGGATAATACATTGTAAAGTCATTATTTGTATTAAAGGGGGAGGCGCATCATAGCATTAAATCCTTTGGGCTGACCTTGATAACAAACTCACACGGTAAGAACATACAAGAAAACAATTAGGTCACGACCGGTATATTATACAAGCTTAACAACATCGTCCGTCAAGCCATCTTGGTACTCCTCTATCGTTCTTTTATCTTAACACTTACAGTATATGTTATATGATATAAATTTTATGGAACACTCACATTACATACCTTAAATAAATATATATTTTCCGGAAGCGAACAGCACGTACTCTAACAAACTCACAGAGACTCGTATACCGCCATCATTTATTGAGTTTTTAATTTTTGATTTACGTAAGCAATTTTGCTTATCCAAATGCTATTTGTCTATGATTTTGTCTGTGATGGCGATATTGAAATTTCTACATTCCAGATCAACTTTCAAATTGTTCAACATTCAAAGAAAATATTCTTATCTCAAAATAAACTACCAATTTCTATGGAATATTCTGGTGTCAATATAGCTTATATTGCATTATTATCAACAACATCAAATTCTGTCAATTTAGTTACAACTTGGGTGCCTCTTACCTAAATTTAGTGTTATCAAAATTACAGCGGCCATTCATTCTAATACATATCTTCAGTGGATTATGGGTTGTTCGCGCTTGTTCATCATCCGCAAGAAGAGAGTCAATATGGCTTTCGTATTCAGGGCAGTCATGTTGTTCGTAGGTAGAGGCATGAGTGATTTAATGAGAGCGACCCGCCGTTGAAGTTCCATTGAAGATGTTTCACTCAATATCGCTTTCCGTTCAACAAACATTCCTTTCAAATAACGTTCTTAGAAATTATACAATTTCATTGATTGAGGAGAAAACAACGGTATGAGGCCACTTACTCTATTTTAGCAGCGAAAGAGGTCACAGGATCTGTAAATGAAATCCGATGGTTGGCAAGCACCGTGTGTGAGATCATTTTGCTGTTTGTCGATCCATTTGCATCGACAGCCACCGTGCCACTTTTCGTAGTTCATTATTTACTAAAATAAGTTAGAGCTGAAATCCATTCCCCCCCCCCCGACCTCGACGTTTTAAAATATTATTCATAATACGAATAGATTTTTCCGAATTGCGACTCAATGTACATAATCAAACTCAATAAAATAACTTGGAGCAAAAAAACTCTGAAAAAGCATCCTGTCTTTTCGTGAAACTTATTTGCATCACTTTCTCATGATCCTTTGCAAGTGATTCAAAAGTAAAGATTTTTTTCTGTCGACGCTTTTTATTTTGAGCAGACAATCAATAAAAGCAGCGGCAAAAGATGCGGCAATAAATTGCTCTTCAGAAAACCCCATCACCAAGGAACTGCACGTGTTGTAAAGTGCCGAACGTTCACCCAGCTGGATGATTCCTTGCGATTGGTCCTTAACTGATAAAGATGTGATATTTGTCTCCAACGGGTGCAAACATCAATATATCTGATTCTGTGTGATTAACTTTTAAGTTTTTTCGCGAATGCATCAGCCATTATCTGCCGCCAGGGCCAACGTGTCGTATAAGCTTGCATGAAAAATGATCAGAAAGTCGTTAAAGTTTGATGTATCCTGGATTTTGTATTTCTAGCGTTACTGACATCCACGTTAAATTCGCATTGCCTTTGCCACGCAGAGAATATTACGAGTCTTTATAAGAAAAAAAAAACTGTAGTATATGTTCCCTGTACTTGACGAATTACTGTGAATGAAAGGCTTGGCTTTCGAGTTGTCCATGTTTTAATGACGTTAAATTTGAGAGATTTTGCCTCAACAAAGAAATCGTGATGCAGCAAGATTTGTGACAAGAAGAGCAACGTCTAAAATTAAATCAATATTCGGCTTTCGACACCATTAGACCTACAAAGCGCAATAGAAGATGAATGTCGATTTTAGAGATGTATGAGTGGGCGTTATTTGATTGCTATTACCATTAAGATGGCAAACCAATAACCCTTACAGTGATGAAAAATGATGAGACTTGGACAATCCTTTAGCGCGTGTGTGAAAAATATCGTACTCCACCTCTTTACAAAAACACTTATCGACCATTTTGTCTCATTATTATCGTTGACTTTGTTATCCTGCTTTTCTAGAGCAACAAATTCTTTGAAATGGGTCTAATATTGACAAGGGCGTATCTCGTCCTTTTAGCTGTTTTATGTGGCAAAACGCATGAGTTAGTAAATGTAGTAAATGAATATGACATAATCATTAATTCAGCATATTCAGTGTTATTAACGGATTCGATCTCGCAACCTAGGAGACCTACTCATTTTGCCAAAACTCGGGTCTCTTAACCACTCTGATGCATCCTGATAAAGGTAGTTCAAAACGTGAACGAATCTGTTACAATTGTTAGCGTGACAAATGGTATCTTCAAGTATCAGTGACCTGCGTTGGCAGACTTTGGCCACCTCCCATGTGCTCGGTGACTCGCAAATTGATACATGGACGGTGCCACACGCTGGGCAGGACGTGATCATTCCATCGCAACAATGACATCGCTTTATGACCTGACATCCATGCATCATCCATTCTTAGTTCTGACAGTTTTTGACTGTTTTCTGTACTTTTTTCTATTTCCTCTTGTGTTTAAATTCTTAATATGTAATCATAACGTCTTGATATAAACCACATGATGAATAAAATACTGAAAGCAGAAAGTAAATACACCTTAGATATTTCAGTATGTTATTTGCACTTGCAACAGTCCGAGAGCTACATAATATTACCTGATACACAGCATGAATCAGAGTATGTTACATTTATTCTTTAAGGGTTATCTTTGTATGAAACTTGCATTCATGCTGGATCCGAAAACTATTCTGAATCAGATGATTAACAATATGCATACCGGGACGACTTTGTTTTAGATTAAT
The DNA here is from genome assembly GCA_001465055.1 of Ptychodera flava. Lineage (NCBI taxonomy): Eukaryota > Metazoa > Hemichordata > Enteropneusta > Ptychoderidae > Ptychodera > Ptychodera flava. Next base: position 127,077 of record LD350880.1, read on the forward strand.
CGTGTTGTTTAAAACTCATTCAAACACCTTCGAAAGTTACTAGTATTTATTTATTATAGCATTTGTTCATTTCAGTATTTATGTCTCTTTTAGTCAGAAAAGGTACCAGCTCTAGGTATGTGTTAACACAGGTATACATTTCATCACATCAATGTGATTAATAAGTAAAGGTAAGATATAGATCCAAGGCTCAGTTCAGGCAGTGCAGTTTCACTGCTCATTTTGTTCCTCATAGTGCTTAAATACTGTACGAAAAGCACTTGATAAAGGCATGAAAAATTACTGCCAATTCTACGTCACAAATAATAAGGTACAAAAGGGAGGACTTTAATACCCTGCAAACGTTCAGATGGTGCTTCCTTTGGTTGAGGTCAAGAGGTTATTCCTTAGGATGGCCCTCTTTTGCCCCAGACAGTCCTCCAAACAAGACTACAGGGGATAAATACAATTACTGTAGGCTGATTGATGAGGGACTTTTACACAAAAGTTGAGTAACCCGCCCAACTTCCATATGGCGCTAAGCCTACCTTTGGCTGTCGATCAAACAGCACTGAATGTTGTGTACTCCAATCATTGAGCTTACTGTGTCTTTCCATGTTTACTACACTATTTTGTAAATAAACAAATGAGATGCAATGAAAGCTATTATTTGATTGTCAGTGCGCCTCGATCAAACTTAGTTGAGTTCAAATCAACAGGCCAATTTCGCAAAAGAATTCGAATGGGATAGATAAATTACCAGAATGTTATAAAATCCCTTAAATATATTACATAATTTACAATATATCTTTACATGGAAAACTGGATGGAAAAATATGTTCCATTCTACACCTTGCGTTTTGTTCTATAATGATTCATGGCTGAGAAATTTGGCAAGTAGTCTGTAGGGTTTGATTCTAAAACATCATTTTATTTGCTTGCAATGCATAAGATGTACAATTCCTAAACTATATATACGTTTCTGCATGGCGTAAGATGAACCAGCGTTTACACGATTGAATATTGGGTCAGACCTTTGTTGCAAAACGAGGTGCCTTTGATGAGAACACGGGTCGCTGGTTGCAAGAGCCTTGCAACTACCCGTCAAATTACCCGTCAAATGTATGTGATTTTAACGTGTGATTTCCATGATCATTGGACCGGTTGACTTCGAAAATAACGAATCATCAGCCGTGCGTCGAATCAGCAAGTAATAACATAGTTTCCTCAGAACACTTGAAATAACACAGGAGAGGCAAACCAAAATCATTGAGACAGTAGTAACGGTCCTGGGTTTTTCGATTAAATGTTACAAGGAGTGTTCATTCTTCAATCTTCTATCCTTCTTTAGAATGCAAAGTTATTCGGACTCTCAAACTTTTAGAATATTCTTTTGCCCTACCCACTACGGGGGTTCATTTAAAATATTATGGAGTGCATGAAGTTTCCTTCGGCTTAGTTGTGTGAAAATCAGGACTTTAATTTTCCTCCCTGGAGATAACACAGGGATGGCGGCCATTTTCAATTTTGCATGTCTTTAAATATTGGGTAAGTTGTTTCTCTATAACGAAAGTTTGCACGGTGAACCCTGATTTTTGTTCTTTATTTTGAAAGAGAATGGAAGAAAATTTGCTCGGGGCAAGTTAGTGCAAATGTAAACAAGTCTTTCGTTTTCGAGACGCATAATACCTGAAACAAAATGCTTTAGATATTTCATCATGCCAACTCGTCCAATGTTTCCGATAATATTTATTATACATTAGTGCAATGTTCGTTTTTTTCGCTCTGAATTTGAGATAATGACTTTAGACATTAAAGATATAGTGATGCGTAGGACTTTTCCCGTCTATAAAATGGATTTGATCCCAAGGTGACAACTATGGGAACCTGTCATATAATGTCATCATAGTTACTTTAGAATGAAGCTGACAGGTCATAAACGTCTGATAAAATACATTTCAAGGATTAAGTTTTAAAGGCATTTGCTGAGATGTTCTCCTGCGTTTTGGTGATTTAGTAATCACGAGAAGTGAAAAGAACATATTCTTAAAGCTCTATTAGCTTATTTTTTATGTTTTCCTATATTTTGTTCTGATTATCAAATGCATTCATGGTCTTTCTAATTTTACTTAAGTTCCACTTATCAACACGGTGCCTCTAAGTAATCAAAAATCACTGTTGACGACTGACTATTGTCCAGACTATTCATATTTGACAAGAACATTCCACCCTCTTGGCTACTTTGGTCTAAAATATGTACTTGTCTTTTTGAATTAAATATGATGAAACATAACAACAATTACTGCTATTTAAGGCAGAATGCGCCTCGTGGTCAGAAATTCGGAATCGTAAACTTTAACAATTCTTTTTCGATCTACCACTTGTTGGGGTTCATTTGAAAGCTCTTGTTGTAATAAAACTTTTTACCGTCTTAATTTTTCGAAAAAATAAAATTTTATTTTTCTCAATAGAGTTAACTCAGGGGCGGCGGCAATTTTGATTTTAAAAAAATATCAGTAATTATCGATTAATTTGTACCTCCAGAACCACCATTTGTACGGTGACCCGAAATTATTATTTTTGATTTGGAAAGAGAATGGTTGAAATATGCCTTGAGAAAAATTTGAGCAAAATTTGTAGTCTTTTACTTTCTAGGAGCATACTACCTTAAAACCAACTGTTTAACAAAAAGGGCGTTCTGCTTGACAACATAACAACTATATTCTTTATGACGTCAAGATTTACAGTTTGCTAGTCTAGGCGTAAGTTTATTTAATACACGTCTACTGTCGGTACTAGAAAACGTGGCAAAGTTTTTCTCATTTGTTCTGTTTGTAAGTGAGGCTGAAAGCTTTGTATATGGTTTCTCCAATCGCTTAATTTCACATGGGTATACCTCACTGCTTTAACTCGAGTATTATACATTGACAATCAATTTATACAGCTGACTCCGATTAAGCTGCATTTCCCTATAGATCGTGGTTTAATAGGCTAAATTCAAGATGTCTGCAACATGTTTATTCGCACCAGGAAGCTCAAATCACGAATACGGCTTTGAAGGAACAGACATGAATTGTATCGTGTATTAGCGTTAGCTAAGTCTGAGCCCCGTGTCAGTTCTTCTCCGACTTTAATTCGTAGAAAGTCTCGACAAAGAGTTTATTTGTTTCGCTCGGAATTATCGTCGACGTGTGATCACGTCCCGCAAAGTTGGAGCTGAAAGCTAACAGAATGGAAAAAAAAACCTTCAAAACTTCGAGGTTGAACTTATTTGATGGTTTCGATGAGAACAGTCCACTCTATGACTGTAAGCATAGTTATAGATTCCCTTCTTATCTATAAGAAGTAACTGCTCCACAGAAGGAGAAATGTGATAAGTCGACAACAGATCAAAGTTAATGACTACTTTTCTTAGACATACGTTCCTTCATATACGATTATTTAAGACAAGTTTCTTTTAGCAAACTGTTGACGATTACACGATTACGCGACACTGATAAAAATCAGTCAATATCACTCAATGCCATCGTTACTCTAACATTTACATAAGCAAGCAAAAAACTTAAATACGTTGTTTTCACATTTGCGATACTGGGAGCATCGTTACGAGTGACCTGCAGTGATATCATATATCCAGTGAAAACGTTTGATTGAGTCATCGTTGCTCCAGGCTATATACAATGAACCCAATCAAAACGATGTAATGTTCAAGTCAAATATACAAAGTTCCTATCGCCATGTTCATCCCTGTAAAATATGTCGGTTAGAAATGTACTACTTTGTCTTATTTTAGGGCGCATAAAAATGGATTCACGTAGATTTTGTAGAGGCACATTATTAGTTTCCATATCATGCATTCTTCATGGTACAAGTCTCGACGCGTGGTTTCCAAATTACGATGCAAAATGTTGATTCCAGTCATTTTATACGTTATGACCGCATCGGGCAAGGCGTTTATTTAACATAACACTCGCTCATGTATTTTGAGTTTCGCTTATTGCGTTTTTAATGAATCATCACAGTTTAAATTCGATAGTGAAAAGGATAAAAATGTATTGCAGCAGGGGTACACCTACCAATAAGTCAAGTAAATATACCGTTAAAATGTTATTTTAATTATTTTATTTATTAAATGTTTTAGCAAAAGGTAAATGTGCTTAACTCAAAATACATGGGCGGATTTACATTCTCTCTCGTTCAATTCATTTACATGTATATTGTTGGAAAAGATCCTGGTTTGTAATAAAATGTATAATGTGATTAACATTCCTAACACGTACGTGTAGCATCACATCCTGACATTGAAAGCTATTAAAGAAATGGACTGTTCATGCTTGAAGCGCAGACAAAATGTCGGTTATGGTAGTTTATAGTTTATCATTCTGGGAAAAAAGGTTGATAGAAACCATTTTGCGCCATTCTGTATCTGAAGGTAGTTGAACTAAGGTCACCGTTTTACTTCTCATCTTGGCTACAGTAAAGCTGGCCCTGCCATCTCTCAGGTCGTGTTTCGTTTCTCGCACTTGAAACGGGACGTAAATTGTTTCTGAAAGAGACGAACATGACGCAATGTAAACTGATCTTGTCGTAAAATTTCAATAAGTGAAAGGTAATATACGTTTGCAGAGCTTCAACAACTAACCGACATCACTATTGCCTTTTCAAACTTCATATATCAATCGTATTCCCTTCCCAGGGTGATATTTCATTGCCTTTTATGTTTCAAGTGGATGACATTTCGTGGTTTCATTATCTCACTTCTTAATATCGAACAAGTTTTATTTCTGATTTTTTTTTGTACAAAGGTGTCAAAATGAGCAGCGTTAGGTTAATCTTCGAAACCCGTTTATGCTTGTTGTTAAGAGGGTTAGTCTGTTTGCAATGCCTTCGGTAGAAGAGGGTCAAAGAAAGAAACAGGTCGTATAATTCGGTCACCGAGATAATATAACACTGAGACTGAAATTTGCAGATTGCGCATGCTCATCACTGAATTTTGCAACAGTGTCGCTTGTTCAGGTGTTCAATCTATAAGTTGGTGTTTCTGCAAGCAGGAAAAGATCGGATATACCCTTGGAACTTGTGAATTCATTTCTGTCGTACTTTGCCTCGAAAGAGGGAAATCTAAACATACATGTATCACTTCACATCATTTCCGAGCGTGTCAGCAAACTTCTTCAAAATTCACGATTTCGCACCTCGCTATGATACATGGCCAATTTCTGCAAAGTGATACAGTGGCACACCGTCTCGAAGGTATCCGCCCCTCCGAAGTGACAAAAACCTGTAAAGGCAGGCGGAAAGGGCGACTAAGTCACTCGCATCACTACCGCCAGCGCTGACGACTCTGCCTCAAGTCCTAGTGTTTGAGTGCACTCTCCATGTCTATTATTTTGCAGAGAGCGACAACCAGTGACGTGCTTACGAAAACGCTGTTTACGACACATTTAAACGTTGAAAAGTGACAATATTCTGATTAGTACAAATAAAGAGAGTCCATTTCTACATTCAGTCTGGCAGATGCACTTTTTCTGGCCTAATTCAATTTCGATGAGCAATATATTTCATTTATACGGCAAGTTGTACTTTCTTGGTAAGCTCATGCGACAATCCACAGATTAGATTTTTAAAATAAATAACGAGAGGGGATGAAATCGCCTCAATCTCGGCGGAAGCTACAACGTGTGAAATATGTTTTAATGAAAACAGATAATCAGCATTTGTTCATTCCTTTCTAGTCATCCGGTTTATTACGTTCCAAGCATGTGCATTCTTAGAGTCGGGACTTTATTTGTAAACTCGATCGAGGCGGTGAGCATTTGTTATTCAATGATGACGCACGTACACCGATGTGATAGTAAGAGTGTTGAAGTCTTTACTGAGGGAACAAAACGGAAGACACATTAGACGTCATGACACACACTCACTCTGCCAGTGTCTATATGATTCTCATTCTCTGTCGCTATACCTTTTTGCCAGACTGTCTGCCTCTTTGTCTGTATGCGTTCTACTGTCCCTCTCTAAGTTTCACACAATGTCAATTCGCAAATTAAGCAACGATTAAAATTCCTATATATGAACGCATCCGAGCCTGTTTGCACAAACGTGGAAAGTGTATATATTTTTTAGATCACAAATCGCGACCATTAGTTATTGAAATTCTTACTATATCCAATGGAAGAGAAATGCACTGTTCCAATTAATACCTTTCATACTAACGCACATATGGTGGATTGTACCTTTCAATGTGGGTGAGTTAACGAGTCCTGTCGTAAATGTTATCAGTGGATTGGTCGGTATCTACTGCGAGAAGCTTTTAAAGCTTTTGCAAGCAAAAGCAAAGAGTACGGCAGAGACGTATCCGAGAATAGTGTATCCAGTTTTAAAAACGTCACGGTGCATACATCGATAATTACGTGAGAAAGGCGAAGTAGGGATATTTGATTGACAGCAGAATTCTATCACTGCTTACTCCATCATCGTTCATATTATGATACGGATAGTTTTCAATCGGATTCGAACCCACAACATACGGCATCAGTCGCCTAGCTGAGAGGCCTGAGACAGAACCAGTCCGCTAAATCTCCACTCCCAATAAAGAGTGGTTCAATAGCCGGCTAAGTTGTTATATTTTTCTGACTGAGACCTCTCAACACGTTGTAGAGTTCGTGAAGCACTCACGCACGCATGCTCACTATCATACATCGCACATACACACTTTATCGAAGCGAAGAAACGAATTTCATCGCTTTATTATTGTTCATATTACAAACGATTGGTGTTTGACTAATCATATATTTCCCGCCGAAATTACTGCTCCTGGCATCGCTTTACTATCAGCTTCGATGCATTGTTGATCCATGGGCTTTCAATCTTAGATATCAAATGATTGAACCGTACACTATGTGCTCTATTCATCATTTTCAAAGACAGTCTTACACAGACGAGTAATGCATTCAATTTATTCTTTACTGACTAAATATTGAAAGTAACCTTCAAGTTCTTTTGCCAAATATCGTTTACTAAAGATCCGTATTCACCTGTCTCCCTTCCCCACTTAACACGGCAGATGCTTCCATGTGTAATATTTTCTCCAGATGCTTGCTTTTCGATCAATGAAGTTGTGTTAACATAGAATGCTAAATGTCTGTGAACCACAGGATCTGTTTTACAGATGGCTTTTATTTTGGAAAGAAAATTGATTTTTTATGCATTTGACACAAACTAGAGTCTTTACTAACACTGTCCATGTATGCAGTCTCATTGTTTATTGTAACGGAAAAGTATTCGCTCCGTTGATTATTAATACCTTTGCTGGAAACCACTTATTGTAGGAATGGATTCGTTGGCTATTTCAGCAGTTTGCCAATCTAAATTCAGGTTTCTGATTGTGCGATGCGATCAAGCATATTTCATCAAACTGTAACGTATACAGGCAATTTTTTCACAAAGCTGTTCCTCTTGATTGCAACCTTCATTTCAAATTCAATGTTCACACTCTATATGTTTCTCTGTCGACGATCTTTTCCGCGTGTTTGCTTGCCTTTTTCAGACAGCAGAACTGTAAACACAGGCGTATTGAAATTCAAGGCATGCATCGAAGCGTTTTAAATTAGGGCAACGGCGTCATATATAGGATTTAGAATTTGATCGATTGGCAGGAAACAAAAATGTAAAAAAATGGACGATGTTGAAAATGTGTCGGGTTCATTTAAAGAACCTATTCAAAGTTAACTTTCTGGGTTACTTAAATATTACCATTTTATATTCATTGTTTGTCCCAGAAAAGATATTTTCGAGAGTACTGTTGCGTTACAGGGTTTTGCGTGGACGCGGGGAAACCGCTGCAACACAGACAATACTGTCTTTGTGTACCACGTGCATACGGATCCGATTTCAACATCGTACAGATAGTTTAGCCGAATGAAAGACTGATTATTTACATAGTCTTAAATCAATCACATGATATATTTGCCTGTTCCTATACGAGGAGAAGGAAATGTTTACTACTCGTGAAATCAAATGCTTTCTTTTTAAGAGTTTTTTTTACAATTTTCTAAGAAAAATTAATATCTGAATTTTGCGTGGCATTGTAGAGGCATTATTGCAACCATTAGTTTTCCCCATCTTCTGAAAGCAACGCTGTGCGTCTTGTAAAATGTTACATTTCTCTACACAGTGATACACAGTTGACGCCAGGAATCACCAGTCTCAGGTGCATGCGTCGATTTGAAGTACTCCGAAATTACCTTTAGTGGCACGATAAGAATAAATCGCTCACTTTTACATTGGTTTGGGGCAGCGCATAGTATTCTCTATTTGCAGCGCATACAGCGAGATTCCAACACTGAAGCTGGTAGCTTGTTGACGACAATTTGTGCGGCTTTTTTCACTCTGATAAATACTTTACGAATATTTGACCACTTTAACTTTTTTGTCGTAGATTATTGACTCGCTGCAAAAAAAAATGACGGAACTTAGTTCATACAATTGCAATGTCATGTCTGTCCACTGGTCCTGCGAAACTGGCCCCGATCTTGTCAGCACCACACCCTGGAGTCGACTGATAAGTAGGTAATAGATGATCGATGTCACGTGACTGAGGTTATAAAATAGCAACTCATGTTGCTTTCTAATTTACTAATAGCTGTGTTGTGGAACTTTATTCTTCCCTTGCTGTTGTGGTGCTGGCAAATCCATTGTAGATGTACAACTAGGTAACTCCGAACATCTGCCGCTTTAGATTGACCATGGCGTCACTCGTTACCATGCCAGGCATCTTAAATTACCTTTTATCTTTTCTTGAGATTCATAAACTAACGTCTTGAAGATTAGTTACGTTTATGTTTGTTCAGTCCAGCAAATTAACTTTCTGCTTCAGTTAAAGTTTCACAGTCTTTTCAAACGCTAAATTAGCTGATTAGCTAAATTAGATTCATGGAACTGTGACTGCGACAAAAGCCTTTGCCACTTGGGTGAACAATCGTCGAACTGTCAAGCGAAATTAATAACCTAAGTGACCCGTATTATCGTTTAGCTTTACATCGTGTATTTCATCAAAGCATTGACTGAGAAAGACAGATATTCAAGTCATCCAATGGCGTATCCCTTGGTTATTCTGTCGTTGCGTTGTTGTTATCAATGCGATCAAAATAAACTGACTATTAGCGAGCTTTCCGATCAGAACAAATACCGCACTTAACAGAATGTAAAGTTTAAAACACGAGGTCGAGAATACCAGTAAATTTAAGAGGTGAATTGTAAATCCACTGCAGGTTTAACACGTTCTTCATCGGAAAATGGTTCTCATTTTGTACTTAGCGGCAAACCCTGCCCGCCAGTGTATTAATATGTTTCGCTACGCACTGTCTCCATTGACGAGGGTCAAAACGTGACATTTATCTATTCAGCGCTTTACCATCATATCTGTTTTGATTGGCATTCAATTAAAAGTACATTATCATCCGAGTGAAGCATTTTTTTCATCTCATCCTTTTCATGTTAATGTTGATTGTACTGAGTTCATTTGAATATTATCACCAATTCCTTTTCCAAACCCGTTCTCTCTATTCAGGTGATCAATTGTCATTTATCAATCGATGTGTCATTTTGGCGCGATGCAAAACACCTTTTGCCTTCCAAACTCATTATTTACACGTGGGCATGTAAAGTTTTCATCCGATTCCTAATTTGTTTGCAAATGATCAATCAATGAGCGTCGTTAATGCGTTCGCAGCTTGTCCGAGAGATCGGTCATGTCTTTTCTCTCAGCACCATTTACTGCATGCAATTGATGATAAATGCCGGGTACCCTACTGCCATCGCATCAAGTTTCGGCGTCGTAAAATGTCTGCTACAAATTGTCTACCGTGCTGCACTTCTTTAGTTTTTAGCTTAAACGTTCCATAAAACGCTAGAAGAGAAACTTTGGCCGATGCTTTCTGAGTGGGAAATGTAGAATTTATGGTGATCTAGGAATTAAGAAAGATCAAAAAGGTGTAGATCGGAACGATTTTGAGCCTGAGAAAATCAAAAAGTCAAAATGACCTGTTACAGTTGTTAATTCTTAATTTCCCCTCTTCCTGCCTTTAAGTTTTATTACACGTGATTGTCTCCAGGAGTTGGAGATTATGTTCGTGGATAGAGTCCATGAACACTGGAAAGCGAAGAAAAATCAACTTGCAACTACGTATATGAATGCCAGCTTGGTAGAAATACAATTAACTGTCCTCGGCTTAATATGGAATTTTAATATCACTCCTTTAATTGCAGTAATCATCGCTCCAAGCCGCGACACCATTATCACGTTCATTAACTTTTAGTACTTTCATCAGGGACCTGTAGATTGATCTGGAACTTTGACTGCCTTAATAAAACGAGACACTTTCTATAAAAGACAAGACCTGTGTATTTCCCCATTGTACACGTTCACTTTCTACGGTAACGAGCGTAGCAGACATGAGTTAACATGGGCGTATGTGAGCCATCATGATTAAATCGTGACTTACACAATAGCAAGAGCACACGTTTAACCGAAGTCTGAGGGTTTTTCATTCACACAATCACACGGACTTATGCTATTTACCCATCTGCCTCTCTCGTTATCTCTGTCTATGTCTACCTCTCAGTTTGTATGTGTCTCTGTGTCTCCGTGTCTGTCTGTCTGTCTGTCTGTCTGTCTGTCTGTCTGTCTGTCTGTCTGTCTGCGTATGTTTGTCTGTCT
>LD350880.1:137815-148397 GCA_001465055.1 Ptychodera flava
TGTCTGTCTGTCTGTCTGTCTGTCTCTCTGTCTCTCTGTCTCTCTCTCTCTCTCTCTCTCTCTCTCTCTCTCTCTCTCTCTCTCTCACTCACTTCTTGCACACAATACACACGTTCACACCCATACACTCAAGGAACGCAAAATGCGTTCAACTTTGTACATATATTATTTAAGTAAAGGATTCTAGAGTTGATGGCAAATGGTTAGCTTGATGACTGTGTACATCCTGTTACCTTCAAAAATATTTATCATTACAGTGCATCTTGTTTGACGACTAAATTTACAGATGAAACAGTTGACCTCATTTCATTGCAAACACCCTTCACCAAGTTTTCATCGAACACCTAAAACCTGATTGTATAATGAAGCTTAACTTGTGACGCGCTCTGTAATGTCGACTGTTCTCGTTGAAATTCCGTTCTTGTTCGCCAATGCGTCTTTGCTTATTCTGTCAAATCACCGGGCGGAACACAGATTAAAATCATTTCGGCGAGGTGTGTCGTGATCAGGGACAAAGACATACAGAGAAAGATAAATGGGTAATTTCATTGCATTCCATTGAGCATTGTCGCTATTGCGACTTTTTCGGTCTGTTTCATAGTTAATTTACAACGCGTAGCTATGTTTCTTTATTGTACGAATTTCAGTAAGATCCCTTACATTTTCTACGCGTTATTAATTTGGTGTCAGTCCAAGTTCCACGTTAATTTTATTGTCATTCAGAATGTTATCGAGTGTCATTAGTGTTACAATGTCTATGCCCAGGCAATCGTCTTTAATATTTGATCCGTCTTAATATGCATTCGTCTTTAATATTTATCATATTTACTTCTTTCATTTTGAATTCTAAGAAATAAAAAAAAATACTAGTTTGACAATATATTGGTACCGTTTTCTGCTGTGACTGCTTTTCAGCAAGTGATCGTCGAGTGCTTTCAGTATGTCACGTCAAAGCCAAGTGTAATGATTTGTTATGTCTAGTTTTCTTTAAGCGAGTGCACGAGGAAATAGCCCTCAAGATAGTCCAAGTTTTAACAGGAAGCACATGTCAAATTTCATTGAAACACCAGTTGAACTGAAAAGCAGACTGTCTCTCAATATTTATAAAGGAATGGTAAACCAACACTTTCCCTCGGACTATCCCGTATGTTGACCTTCTGCAAATGTGTGAAAGGTGTCACTTGTAAGGGTTAAGAAGGTTTTTAATTCTCAGACTGGTTTCCTCTGATTGTCAGTGTGATTAGCAATTCTATAAACGAGTTAAGTTTTAGTCTTAATGGTAAAAATTGGCGTAAACATCAATGTCTAATAAAAGGCATTAAAGGTATATTGTAGCCTGTCAATTCATCACCATTTAACACGACCTTGAACTCAAACAGTTTTTCCTTCATGTAAGAAGACGCCCTCCAGACGTTATCTATTGCTATGGAGATTTATCTCCTTTGCCGTTGCACATGCGTGCTACGTATACATATATAGCTCATTCGCATATCTCATACGCGATGTACATATTTATGGCACTCAGCAGAGTGTGAAACAGTGTAGAAAGATGTTGCTATAGTTGTTGTGAAGATTGTCGAAAAATGTACTTTTCCTCTTCATTCTTAGTCAATTAATTCAACATTAGAAACTGAATAGTCCCGAACACTTCTGTCCACGACTTTGAGATATTATCCTTTTAAAGAGACGTCATTGAATGATTGTTCACTTGCTGAAAACTGGTTGTAAATTTTGACATTGGACCAACTATGATTCAAGGGTCTTCAGTTTAGACCAACTGTTTTACAATGTCGTACATGGGTACTCAATGGATCTCTGTTTTCTGCATAAGCTTAACTTTAGGTCATTCCTTTGTGCCATCGTGAAGTACATATGCATACAAAGTCAAACACCCTTTCGGGAAAATCTGATAAATAAATGAAGTATTGAAAGTTGTATGAAAAACTTTGACGTCATTCATGGTAAAAAATCCAACAAATGTGCGGTGACGCAAAACTCCATGCTTCACTATAAACTATAGTTCCATACCTTCCAAGGGGGGAAGTTTACATTTCGACGTCATACACCTCTGGCTAGTTACATCGACGTGTTTAGACAGTGCGTTCGATGTCCACAAGTACATGAATATATTGTTGAAGTGTATAAAGGTAACTCATTTTGGCAAACGAGCTTTTCGTCCATAAAAGCGTGAAACATGTCTGTAAACTGATGGTAATACCTCGGGAAAGCGTGAACCCAAGGAGAGTACGAAACATTTCCGAGAATCCAAACATTACAAACGGAATTGAATTATCTAGGACGTTACAAGAGTTCAGTGCCTGGGGAAACTGCGTCGTGTCAGTTCAATTAATGTAATGATTCCGTCAACACTGAATGATCTACGAGTGTGTTTACAGTACCTAATTTACCTTACACATTACAAAGTAATTATCGAACTTCTGCTTCTGGAATAAAATATTTTTAGCTCTCCTTGATCAGAAATTAGCATAATGGAACAATAAACACGGGTGTAGGTTTCCTTTCCCTGGGGCAAAATAATCAAGTCTTTCTCCTACCATTATCTTTCATGTCATATAACTAGATTTGTTGGTGGTGGTACTGTTATATATGGCCACATCAATCACTCCAATAGGAGTCACTAAACTGAATGATTGTAAATTTAGTTTCTCTCGTCATAAACGTAAGAGAATGTTCAAAGGATAGGCAGTGGGAGTTCTGAAAGAGAGAGATCGGTAGAGCAGAGAAAACGCACTAATGAGGTAGAGTTGGTTCCGGAGTTTGAGAATAGAGCTAGTGCGTAATTCATTAGATAAGTTCCTACCAATTCTTCAGATCAACGGTGTCTGTGTGCATGTTGCAAATAATTAGTTGGTATGGAGTTAAACCCGTGAAAAGATAGTATGTATTGTAGTGAACGCGAACGAGTTTTAAAAACTGGTACTTTTTTAATGTCAGTTAATGCCAGCTTTTGAGCAGAACATCACAAAAAATCTGATATATATTAATTTATCTATTTCAAGTTTTATACTCTCGTAAATGTTCTGCGAAAAGTTTTAACTTATCGTGAATATTCAATTTATCCCGAGTTTTGTCTGTAGTGCTGTGTCGCCTTGTTTTTTTTCGTTATTTTAATTTTAGTTGTTTTTACGCCCCTGTTGATCTACAAGAATAAGGAACTGAATGAGTAAGAAGGCATTTAAACTTAAATACATCCTAGTACCCTGTCTATCTGTCTGTCTATCTGTCTGTCTGACTTAATGATTTTCACCGTCCCTTTGTGTATTTCTGCCTCTGTTTGTGTGTATGCCTCTCTTGCTGACTGTGTTTCCCTGTCTGTTTCTGTCTCTCTTTCTGTCTCTCTATTTGTCTGTCTGTCTGTCTCTGTCTGTCTATCTCTGTCTGTCTTTCTGTTTGCCTATCTCTCAATCAACGAAAGATTGCTAGTATAGGAAAATAGCATGCTAGGTCTGACTTGCTATCATGTTTGTTTTCCTCAGAAAAGAATTTGTTTTGTCTTATTGCCCGTTTTCGAAGTATCAAAACTTCAACGTTGAGAGTTTCTATTTAGTAATGAGAGTTACTTCACTGCGTATTTTACAATGGTTAGTCAAGCATGTGAACAGTAACACAATAGCTTTGTATTCAATACAGAAACATAGATGGGCAGCTGGATTAAAGCAAACCCCCTTTATAAGTTGCCTAACTCCGTGCTTACAGTAATAGAAGGGTGGCGAAAAGACTACCTGCGACGAAATTTAACAGAATTGTCACAAGTTCTTCTCCTTTCATTCTGAAGTGTCGCAGTTTTCTTTACTTTTGCTTTTGAAAAATCCCTGTGAGAAGTCGGCTTCATACAACTGAACGGCACGGCGTTTAACTCAATGGGTGGATTGAGAAACCTGGCAATGAAACAGTCACAAGGATACTTGAGAAAACTCTGAAAACTAAGAAATGCGTCTTTCCTATTGATGTTCCGTTATAAACCTCTCAGAACCCCTACATAACTCCAGCATGCGGTGTCGTGACATTTTCTTTTATATTGAATGTCCTCCACTGGACTGTTGAAATATATTAAATCATCTGCAAGCGAAAGGACTTTTCAAGGAATCGAATCTCGTATCACCAACACTATTTTTAAACACTGTCAGTTTTTCTGTTAGTTTTAATGTCTCGCAAATAGACATACTCTTTAATTTCAGCCCATGATTGACAGATGAAAATATGCGATGAAGATTTTAAGTAGCGACCTACATGACATTTGTATATTTACAAAAATTAAATGAATTAAGATATATCTTATAATTGGGCTGAACAATTGACAAGCCATAATACTGGTTTCAGTTATATAAATTGTGTATGTTCGTCTAAATAGTGCCTTTCTATTGTGATTTTGAAATTCTTAATAATTATTTCTAATCTATCTGTCATTTAAATTTTTCCTGTAAGCATGTTCCATATTTTGCTTTGATGTCGTCACGCTCCAGGTGTGCTCATTTTCAGTCGAAAAGGACCGTTGGTAATTCGGCTTTAGGCAAGGCGCTAATGCAGTACACTAAACATCAAAATTCGCAAAACACTTAGCAATAACAGAGCCTATAGGTCGCCTACATCTCGTCAAATTTGTCTGAAATTGAAATCAGTCGGCGCCTACAGGTTTCAGAAAAAACATGTTTTCGCTAATTTCAGAAACGACCATTTCCCGTAAATTATTGAACTGTTTACAAGCTCACGACTCTAAAAGCTAACAAATACGACGAGACTACTTTTCTTCCATGTAGTAGTGACTACATGCGTAAAGGTTACAATGACATTGTATAAAGTAGTAAATCATGGATCTTATTCATAGTCTCTTTCATAATATTGTTGTTGAGATCCGAAAGTTGATGAGCAAAAACAGCCATAAATGAACGAACGAACGACCGGAGTGCAAGGCAGATACCACAAATACCTTCTGACTTCAATCAAACACATTACATCCATTTTTTGACGTTCTCGAGGTCAAAGTCTTCACCATGATATCTGCGAATATCACGACACTTTGATTCAGCTGTAAACGTGAAGAAAACTTTCATTTACGAATTATCATTCGTGTTATTTGTATGTGTCACCAGTTGGGTTTAGTGTTTGTTCACTTTGGCTGTGCGAGCATTTGCTCTAATGTAAAAAAAACAGTCCACGTCATTGGTTCAAGTGCGCTATGAGATCTGACGCCGATCTGTGAGGTTAGTTTAGTCACGTGACCCAAATAAACCCGAAGATGACGTCAACTGGAAGTTCGTTTATGGGATTAAATAGTAGTTTTCTGTGCCTGCATGATGTTGTGGAGTAAGCTTCCGTGTGTTTGGTGTTTTCAAGCCGTAACCAGGGGTGATAATTCCACCGCAAGTCGGTTATTCATAAGTCCTTTGTTTCAAAACTATCCATTACCGCTTTTGAGAGACATTGCAAAGTGAAATCTTATAACGTGCAGCAGATTGTATTTCTGCCTCCCTTCCCGCCAGCCTGTATGCCAATTTGAGATCTAAAGAATCTCGGACAAGCCGATGATGCAATTTTGCCAGTTATTAGCAAGACCTAGTTCGGTGTAGATGACGGCGTACCAGTTGTATGGATCGGTGAACCTTTCCCATTGTCCAGTGCCATGTGACGCTTACAAATTTCATCATTTTGGTGATAGACATATTGTTGTATAATGTAAACCAGTTTAAGCATATGGTTGCATTTTTTACCTAGTTAAGTAAATCATGTATGTTTTATGTTCTCATATTTGGTTGCCATGATTTGCTTGTCTGATATCACTTTGCCTGCACAAAATTTATCTATCAAACGGCTGATTTTCATTATCATTTTACAGCTAACTGTGGTTCTGTTGATATATTTTCAATTTTAAAGAATAACGTCAAAGATCCATATGACCTATCCATTTCCTTTGAGGAAGAGCCCCCTATGATAAGATATGGAACAACATGTGATAATCGTTCATCGCGAACGATCCACTCAAATATTGTTTTCTGTCGTTTCTAAGCCTCTGTCCTTAATGATTACACAAATTCGATGTAGTTTCTTTGTTTTCACTGTCTTAATCGACATTATGAAATATAAACCTCCGGATGAATTTTATCACAACAATTTAAATTGAGAAGTTACCTTTCTCGTGCATATCTATTTTGAATTCATAATCCTTGAATTAAATATCTGAGAATTATTTCGATGATGTAAGGGACGGCAATGAAGTTTGCTAGAATAAAACCCAGGTACTATTGTCACTGTCGAAGACATTTGTTCAAAATTGTAGTTTTTTTTGTACATGTTCTTGAATATTGAGGTCAACGCGCATCTGTACGCACAGGATTTTATTTCCCTAATCCTTCTCTGACCAATCGTTAAAAATTTACTGCAACAATACGTGGGATTCTATATTTGGCGTTGTATTTTATCTGGAAAATTAATCATGCGAGTTATGGCAAGGCAGTGATACGGGGCTCAATATGAGGGTAATTGTTGCATTGAACAAAATGCCAATAATATCCGAAATATCTGAAACTCTTTTCAGCGTCACAAGTGAAATGAAATGCGGCGGTTATGTAACAAATCATTTATCCGGTTATTTTCAAACTCTTCAAAATACTTGTTGGTTTCGACTCTGAAAAGTTATGCTTCCCGCAGTGCAGGCTTCGAGAAGTACATTTCATGGCTGCTTTTTTTTAATAATCCGTAACGTTTTTCACAACTACTGTTATATTCGGATTGCGTTTACAGTCAATCTATTGCTTAAAATTCGACAGGATATAGCTTTTCTCTCTTCAGCCCAGAAAGTCGGTACATAGTAACACACTGGGAGATGAAATAATGAAGATGTAGACAGACAGATAGATAGACAGATAGATAGACCGATAGCCAGATGACAAGAGTGAGAAATAGGCCGACAGACAGATATACAAACATACAGAGAGACGGACAGACGGGCAGACAGTCAGACAGATGGACAGACAGAAACAATTGAGACAGAAGATGGAGTAGAACGTTATGAAGACAGACACAAGATAATAAAAAGTACCGAACAACCAGCAAACAGAGTAACAATTAAACGTTCAGAAAGACACACAAATGTGGAAACGGCTTCATGGAAAGTCTTACATCTTAGAGAAATAGAATAGGAGATTGAGAAAGACTTTTATGATATTTCTACTGACGTTACATGGCATTTTCTTTGAATTTAATCATGAAAGCCATTGACACCTCCATATAGATCAAAGAAACCATCCGCACTGAATAAACCAGAGAACGGATATTGTTTTTCGTGATTCTGGTTGACCACGGAAATTGACTATAATGCCAGACTTGTGGACTTTTGACATACGATTTAGCATTCTTTAAGGTTCTTGATTCATAGTGCCGACAAGAAGTGTCACATTTTATCTCTATTTTGAAAATATCAGTGAATACGACGCCAACCTGAGCATGAAGTAGCCGCTCTCAACGTTTGAGGAGATTTCACTACCGAATGGACTGCGTAGTTCCGGTAATTTGGCGAGTATTTTTAGCTACTGTGTCTCTCGACGCTATTAGTGTACTACATGTTCTGCAGGTTGTTAATCAGGGATAATCTTCAAGTTGGTGTATCTGTAGATTTAGGCAAGAGTCGACAGAGTGAATAGAAAGCCCAAGCTTCGATGACCTTTAAGTATCACGGTTGTCGAGATGAAAGGCAACTTTCACAAAGGAAGCAGCTTGCATGTTGTTGAAGTCACGATGGAGCGCATTTTGTCCAGGAACGAAACCAAAAGGCAGGCCCTTGCTTTTACCCTTGGCAGATATAGTCAGTGTGTACAGGTACATAATGCACATCGACAAGATGGAAGTCATCTTCAATTTAGTAATGTTATCTTAAGAATGAAAATTATAGGAAATATGCTCACTTCATCCAGTGTTTTTCATGATCTCAAGTCTTTTAGAATTGAACATTATCAATCGCGTTGCTTTTTTGTCAAACTGTTGAACGTTTTGAAAAAATAGGATTTCCTTCGCGTCCTTATGAATTAATGCATCGAATATCATTCGATTGGAGCGAAGTATACAAAGAAATTTGCCACGGATTATTACATTATACTGCTGGTGATTCATTGCAGACTTCAGTACTAATTTACGATATGGTCGTTTGTAATCTTTCTACTGAATAGCAACGAAGTGATAGTGTATTTCGTGAAATTATGTGGTATACGTAAAAACAGGCAAAACGTCGATTGAGCTTAATCTTTCTTTAAAGAACATCCATAGAAATATTTCATCATCCTGTGATAAAGTAACGGAACTTAGACAGTCCAAGCCTCAGAAACTTGACCAAGCATATTGTGTACTCAGTCAAATACCAGTCAAACACATGAAAGTTGATACAGAATTTTATATTAGCCATGCATTGCACATCCTTTGATCGTGGCATTGTTCCCTATACCTTTATATAAGTGCATTTGCTTTCCTTAGTAATCTTAACAAATCCACTACACGTAGATAGCATTTCGCTGTTTGTACTAAAGTGAGGAGGAGGGGGAGGAGGTTATTTACTTTTACAAATAAAAGAGTGCAGCTGTAATTGAATGACACCTCAGACAACCAGACAAATGTTGTACGAGGAACACTGACAGAATGCAGCACTTGATTGTATATGTAACGTATATCTGTGTATATGGAACATTTCAATACGTAGACATGCATAGCGTATATCTTTACAGATCAAGAGTATACGTAACGCAGATCGTTGCACACAAAGTACACAATGTACTTTTGCATTTCATTGGTAAACGTACGCGACCCCTCCACACGCTGTACAGTTCCATGCATGCATGCATGCATGCATGCATACATACATGCATACATACATACATACATACATACATACGTACGTACGTACGTACGTACGTACGTACGTACATACATACGTACGTACATACATACATACATACATACATACATACATACATACATACATACATACATACATACATACATACATACATACATACATACATACATACATACATAAAATTACATGTTGAAGTGATATATAAAAATGATATGTCTGATCGTTATGTTTAGGCGTGATCGGCTATGTACTCAACTGAGAAGTGTCGTTTCATCTCTTTGAGTCTTATATGTTAATGTCAGCAATTATTTCAGATAACAAGTGAAGACTAACAGGATTCCTAGTGAATGCCTTGGCTGTGTTTGCATTGTTCAAATGATATGAAGCGGCACTACCGATGGCATTCATATAATACCTGTTGTGCCAGAAATGACAGAATCGATAACGTAAAATGATGGGGACATACATTTCATGCTAGTATAAATTCAAAATAAAACACTTTGCATAATGTGGATTTTTGTGCTGTACACTTTATTCTAGTTGTCATTCAATCGTTTGTCAACCTCTTTCTTGTTACAGCTCTGCTCTGCAGATCACACCCTTCTGATACATTTATATATTGTCATCTTCGCACGATCACAAGTGCAACTATGATAGAAAACATCTAATAAATCAGAATTGGTCTATTCTCTCGCTTTTCTAGTGATATCTCTTTCAAATGCCATTGGTGTCTCCCTATTCACAAGATTTCTGTGGCTTCAACAACGTTGAGAGCCGTATACAAGTTACAAAGCACCACCATATAGTCTGCTCCGCCAAAACAATTGGAAGAACCGGCTCCTTCAGGGAGGTATGTGTGATTCATCGATTCAACAATAATGGAAATGCCAGAAAAGATAAAGACAATCCAACAAATAGTTCTCCCATCCAACCAAATTTCCAAAGGCATCGAAAAAAAGAGAGCCATCCTCAATTTATTCTTACATTATAAAAGCCTGCCACTCCACCGATAGGAAACATTATGCTGACTCTGAGACAAGAAATAAAGTGTTTGTGTTCATGGTTTTTCATAACATCAATGCCTAAAATAGCCTACTCAATAGAGAGTAAGAGTACTTTCTTGGGATAACTGCCTGATCAAGGATAATTGATCACGTGATTAAAAATTTAGGGTACCATTAAAGCTTGCTTTGCCGTATATAGTATGTTTGCTGTATGTAGTACTCTCTAAGGGGTTAAGCTCTCAGGTTACTGCCACCATGTAGTATCACATGCTTAAATATTTCCATTTGCCTAGAAAATACACCTATTTCATGTTTTAGGAATCTACTTGAGCTACATTATACTCTTGCAGGTGATTGAGCTTTCATTCATCTTCCGCATCGTGAAAGAAAATATAATATCAAGTCTTCTGAAAAAAGTTGAGCCTTTGTCTTTCATTATTAAAGTGTACACTGCAAATTCTTCTAGCTCTCCGGCAAGCTAAATTCGTGCTAAATTCGTACCGGCTTATTTGTCGCTGAACGGATTGCTTCATTTTCCCTAAATTGGCTTGCTTTTTGGTTTGTTTTCAGTTTGCCTACAGGCCACTTGATTGAACAGACTGGCAAGTTAACAGACCACACAGAGTGTATGACTTGGTTTGCTGGCAATCCACTACATGTCTCTAAAAAGCTTGAATTTAGACCAAATTCAAAAAACATCAGTTTACAGGCAAGCCAG
>LD350881.1:13592-30793 GCA_001465055.1 Ptychodera flava
ACATGATATTTATTGAAATTATTATGAAATCTGCAATTTTGAATTTTGGGTGCAATATTTTTCCATTTTTGGTCAAAAATGTGTTTCTCAAAAAGTACTGGTCTTACTGCTTTGAAATTTGGTATACAGGTTTCCACTAATATCTGATCTTTTGAAATTATGATGAAATCTGCAATTTTTATTTTGGGGGCAATTGTTGCCATTTTTGGTCAGAATATTTTATTCTCAAAAAACTACTCATCAGATAGCTTTGGTTGACATGTTCTTAGGGATGATCGGATGTGATATATTCAAAGTATGATGAAATCTTCAATTTTGTATTTTTGCAGCTTATTTTAGCCACTTTTTTCTGGCCACTGCATTGAGTTATCAAAGATTTCCACCTTCTTCGAATTCATCAACATGTGTCAAAAATAGTTATTCTCTAATAAACACAGCGGAGCTATATCGGCCGCTAGGTCGCTTGTAGTATTTTTGGGTGAATTTTTGCCATTTTTTGTCAAAATATTTGTTTCTCAAAAGTTACTCATCTGATAGCTTTGATATTTGGTATACAGGTTCCTAGGCTTTATCTTAATGTAATATATTGAAATTATGATGAAATCATTAATTTTGTATTTTTGCAGCTAATTTTGCCATTTTTGGAATTTTTGAAATGAGCTATCAAAGATATCCATCTTCTTCATCAATACATGTGTCACAAAAAGTTATTCTCTACGTAACACAGCAGAGCTCTGTCAACTGTTGGGTTGCTTGTTTTTTCAAAACCGCCGGTGAGACAGCTTTAATATTTGGTTTACAGGTCCTTAGGATGACCTACTTAATTTTGTCTCCATGTCTACAGTAGCTTCAGGGACTTTGGCCCTGTTTTTCTTATTTGTGAATTATTTAACTTTTTTCTGTATTGAAGTATCTTAAGGCAGTTTACATGTATACTGTAGCTTAGAATTTTTCTGATCTATATCTTTAATCATCTTTTGGGTTCTTTGGGTCCATATCCCTTCTCATGCCTATACATCATCAACTATTTGCCAACAACTCCATGCCAACAACTAATTACCAGTCCTGGCCACACGTTGGAGAAGCTACAGCGTCATTGATGGTATTTTTAAGCTTATATTGCAAACAATATGGGGAGTGACAGCAATTTTAGAATTTTAAATCTAACAATGGAAAATAGTAACAGTCATTATGTAAGCGCTTAAAGGCAGTAATTTAATTGATTTTTGTTGTAGAGTCACCAGTGTAACTCCAGTGATGGCTATAAAGAGAAGAAAACACTTCTGGAGACTGAAGAATCTTCTTCTAATGTCAGAAACAGACAAAGAATTGCACATCAAGCAAAATTTGATAGCGTAAGTAATACCTTATCTCATCATTACTGAAAACTGACCTCATTTCATTTGACATTTGAACTCCTCTTTGAATGATGCAATGCGTATTAGGTTGGTATATTGTGGTGTCAGTCATGTACTGTCTGTCAAATTTTCTGTCCCATGAAGTTTGTTTTTAGTTGACCTTTTGTATTTTGACTGGAGTGTGACTCTGAGTAACTGGGTAAGTTGGTTTTGACTCTGAGTTTCACGCTGTATGCAGTTATCAGACAACTGAGGGATCCTTGCCATTAGCACACATGTAATGTTCAGTGGCACCTAGACTAAAAGATCTGTCACTCCAGGGCACTCTTTACAGAGTGAAGAGAGCGCCCTCCAGTGACGGAACTTTCAGTCAAAATGGCACCCAGGTGGCAGAGGTGTTAGTGTGTGGCAATCAGTTCCATTTGCTAGATGGGTTCGTGGGTATGGTTCATTAAGTAAAATTTGTCTTTGCTGTGTCATTTCAAGACAAATTCTAACCTTTTATTGAGTAAGTTGTTCTTTTTGGCGTTGATTATATAGAGTGTTTCTGGAAGGAACAGATTGCAATGTTAAGTTTAATTTATGTATGCTGTTGCCCAGGTGACAATAAACCAGCTGGTGTTGAATTGCAGTTCTCTTTGGTTCATTTTCCAAATGTATATGGAAACTAAACTCAGGCTTGTTCAGTTGCTGTGCATTGATGAGTGCGTATCTTATATCATCCGGCCTGATAACAGAATTGACTGACTTCTTTTTTTCTTAGACCACTCATACCACATACCAGAGTGTTTAATTCTTCGTATTCTGAGCAAACACCTAGTCTCTTTCAAATGCCTTCACAGTTGCACTGGTACTTTTGCAAAATTACGTCTCTATTTTGCACAATAGTGCGGGCTTGAGTTTTACCAATACCAAACTCAACAGCAATTTGTCAACAGCTAAGTTTTCTAGAGTCTGCAGCTCGGATGACTTTGACTTTACAGTCGAAGGAAAGTTTGATACACTTATACTTGAGAGACATGCTGATGCATGATGATTGCAACCTAGAATGTCGCCAATGTGCATTTTTGCTTGGGTTTTATTAGCTCCACTGTTAGCAATGTGGAGCTCATAAGATACAGAGCTCAAAGTTAACATTTTCAGTTCGTCGCATTTTGCCCAAATTCGAAATTTTTGGGGGCAAACCTAAAAAATTTAGGGGCATTTTGTATTGTCACCAAAACCTTAAAAAAAAATGTGACATGCTATATTTAGACTGCTGTCACAAAGGAAACATCAACTCATATGATGTTGGAAAGCATCATAAAAAACCAAGACTAAGAAAACTGTGTCATATATTCCAATCTGTACATTTGTTTCCCTAAAAAAGATTACAATTTTTGCTCACTATGTCGCAGCGATGTCTGTCTGTGTGTCTGTCTGTCCGTCTGTCTGTCTGTCTGTCTGCTCGATATCTCAAAAACGGCTCATCAGATCAGAATCAAATCTGGTACAAAGATTCAGTTTGCAACTGGCAAGAACTCATTAGTTTTTGGTGGGTGTGACTTGCTTACTTTTTGCTCATTTGCATAATTAATGATTTTAGAAAAAACGGATATATATTGACAATGACTGCACACAAATCGATGAGATTTGCTACAAATGTTAATCACACCAAGATATATCAGCTGTGAAAGATGTTAAGGGGTGACATAAAAGATAATGGATAATTGCATATTTAATGAACTTTCCTAATTAGGGATATATATGTGATTTAACTTAATCAAAATTGACAAAACTTGGTTATATATTGAAGATAATATGATTTAACATTATTAAAAGTCATCAAGCATTCTTACTTCATCAAACTCTTAATTTGCATATTTAATGAACTTTTGAAATTAGGGATATTTATTTGAATTGACTTGACCAAAATTGATGAAATTTGCTATGTACATTAAAGATACTATGATATAACATTGATGAAAGTCATTAAGCATTTTTACTTCAGCCAAATACTTATTTGCATATTTAATAAACTTTCTGAATTAGATATATATATCTGAATTGACTCGACCAAAGTAAATGAAACTTGCTATGTACATTGAAGATACTATGATGTAACTTTATTGAAAATCATTCAGCAGTTTTACTTCAGCCAATTCCCTATTTACATATTTAATGAACTTCACTAATTAAGGATACATATATCTGAATTGACTCGACCGAAGTTGATGAATCTTGCTACACATATTGAAGATACTATAAAACAACATTATTGAAAGTCATTAAACTTACTTCAGCCAATTCCTAATTTGCATATCTAATGAACTTTCCTAATTAGGGATATTTATCTGTATTGACTAGACCAAATTTGACGAAACTCGCCATGTACATTAAAGATACTATGATACAACATTGAAAGTCATTAAGCATTTTCACTTTAGCCAATTCCTTATTTGCAAATTTAACAAACTTTCCTAATTAAAGGTCTGGTGAAATGATCCCATTCTGGTGACTGAATATCTTCCAGGGGGGCAATACTATTACACTCGTAATAGAATTGCAACCTAAATGTATGCGCGAGTGTTAATTTTTTTGATATTTCTATGTGCGGCTTTCATCTGGTCATTTTGCGACACTCAGGTCACGCCCTCCACAGGGTTCATGGTTGGCCAACTGTGACGTCAGAGCGGTGTTCATTTACATCAAATAGCGGTCCCACGCCGCCTTATCTCTGCCCGGTATCCGCTAACAAAACAGTGTTCGCGCTGCCCATTTGCCATGTTGCGAATTGAAATCCGGAGAGGCGAAAAAAAATCGATCCTAATTCACCACAGTGGCGAAACTGATTTTTGTTTTAAAAATATGGCAAAATGAAGAAAAAACATGGGTTTTTTTAGTCTTTTGTTGATCTGCGCTTCTCTCTCGGCGATTCGCAAAACTGTATCTAATTCCGTATTATTGCGTTCTTTCCATCCAATCGAGCAAGTCTGGTGGGAGATTTGACGTCATTTAGTCTAGTATACAGCATGCATAAATGGCTCTTGCGAGAATTGAAACAGCCCTGGCGATAAATTTGACGTCATTTTGTCTAGTGTACAGAAGGCATAGGAATGCTTGCTCACGAGAATGTTGAAATTTTTGCTATACATAGCAGACATACGCATTTTAATCGGGGCCACAAGGTTCGGTGTTGCAGTTGATTTGCATTGCGGTCTAGATGTTCCGTGTTGTGCATTTTAATCACGGTCTTAAACATTCCATGTTGCGGTCGATTTGCATCACGGTCCTCGTGGTCTGGTATTCCTCGTTGTTCTTCATTTTAATCGCCGTCCCAACGACGCGTTCCATGTTGCTGTCGATTTGTATCATGGAGGACTCTACCTCCATGATTTGTATCGCGATCACTATGTTCCGTGTTGTTGTTTGTTTTAATGGTAGTCTCAACGTTCAGTGTTGCTGTTCATGCAGCTGATTTGCATCGTGGTCCCATCTTCCGTGTTGTAGTGCATTTTAATCACAGTCCCATTTACGTTTTAAGTTACTGTCGATTTGCATTGCATTGCATTGCGGTCCCGACGTTCCGTGCATTTTAATGGCAGTCACAACGTTCAGTGTTGGTGTTCATGCAGTTCATTTGCATCGCGGTCCCAACCTTCTATTAATGAGTAGCGAGGCAGGCTCAGCCGAGGGACCGTGGCCGATCGTACGAACCAGAAGAGACAAACACATTATGGTTCAAACACTCAACACTTGACGGGAACTTGAAGAAGTTTACAGTTGAGCGTTCACATTCTTGCTGCTGTCACAGCCACCAAAAGAACAACGTCTTCCCATACTGAAAGAGGACACTGTTCTGATCATGTAAGCCACAACGTTCAGTGTTGGTGTTCATGCAGTTCATTCGCATCGCGGTCCCAACCTTCTGTTAATGAATAGCGAGGCAGGCTCAGCCGAGGGACCGTGGCCGATCGTACGAACCAGAAGAGACAAACACATTATGGTTCAAACACTCAACACTTGACGGGAACTTGAAGAAGTTTACAGTTGAGCGTTCACATTCTTGCTGCTGTCACAGTCACCAAAAGAACAACGTCTTCCCATACTGAAAGAGGACACTGTTCTGATCATGTAAGCGGAAACCCTAGAAATTACCCCCCGTAGGGAGCTTAGGGAGGTGTGAAATACATTACTTCCCGTTATGAGATACGGCGTCGGGCAAACTTCGGAAAGCCGAAAAATGTCGACTTGAGAGGCTCGGGGGACACGCCCACATTGCATTTTTCTTTTGCCATATTCCATAATCACGTGCGCTAAACGAAAAAAGAAATGAATGTGACTGTTTTAAAGACCATCAACTGTATTTCTGTGATTTTGCAACATGGGCATTTCACCAGACCTTTAAGGATATTTATCTGTCTTGACTAGACCAAAGTTGACGAATCGCTTTGTACATTAAAGATACTATGATACGATATTATTGAAAGTCATTTAACATTTTTACTTCAGCCAATTCCTAATTTCCGTATTTAATGAGAACATTTCAGTCAATTCCTAATTTGCATATTTTATACTTTCCTGATTGGGGATATATACTTGGATTTAGAATTAATCTGTGGTGAATATTATTCATTATGTTGATCATAACACTTTCAATGAAGTTGCAACCATGTGGCAAACGTTCAAATTTACAAATAACTGCAACATATAATGAAACACGTGAGCATTTTCAGTTCATATCTGGTGTATGAGCTGCTGTCTTTATTTGTGTACAACCCATCTCTTTTTCTTTCCTTACGTTTGCGTCAACTGTTATTGCCAGTACACGTTCATCAACTGGCGTTGTGATAAGATGCATCGGAATGCATTGGAATTGATTTGTATCGCAAAGTATCAAGAAATCCCTGTATCTAAGATAAATAGACTTCAGCAAGTCTAGTATACAATCAGTTGTATCAGTCAAGACTGACTTAATCAGTTTCCATCATTTGTAATGTGTGATCCAGTTTTAGTGTGGCATAGTCTGTACCGCTCTTCATTCAATACAACTCCCCTTTACTCCGTTCTGCAGATCACACCAATAACTTTCAGTAGTACTCTTTCAGGTGGACCAATCAAAGCACTAGCAGTACGTAGATAACTACTTTTTAAACAAAACTCTGAATAGAAATGCAGCAACTATGATCAGCATTTGATGGATTTTTCTGGGCCAGAGAACAAAACTCAAAAGTATGTGCTCATTAAATCATTAAAGCATTAAATCCCACTGTTTGTTGATCATCCCGGGTCGATTGCTAAGTCCATTATAAATAATTGCAGTCGCTTCCCGGCATATTCTAACAATGTTACGATATTTCAACAAATTTGCTCGCTGTTTTGATCCAGCTGAAAACGGAAACCTTTGAAACGGGCTAATCTCGTTCAAGCTTGATGAAATCGATGCTTCAATCTGCTTTCCGAAGGACGATTTCAGGAAGTGGTCTAGCGGGCTTGGCATCTCACATGCCACTCAACGTGAATATTCACTACGCACTTTAAAAGCATGTAACATATTGCTTTGGTAGGCTTTTCCCTTGTCAGCTATATTTTGATGACAAGATATGCTAGATTATGATTGGTTCAACTGAAAGTGATGTGACAGCACTAAAACTGCTTCTAATACTTGATCGGATTCTAGTAAAATTTATCATTAAATTCATGGGATATTTTGACAGATCTAGATAACATCAGTAGACACATTCATTGGCAGGGCTGTGCAGAGGAGGAAACGTGCTCAAACCTTTGAGTAATGCTGCTCAACGGCAATGCTTATTCAATGTGTATTTTTGGGTCATGGCCTTTGGGGTCATTGCTCTGCGAACATTGAGCAAGTGCACGTTGAATTTGATCGCGTTCAGAGGATGGTCTTGAAAAAGTTTAAAGGTGAAATGAAGGAAAAAAAACATTCCAAAAAATTACCCTGATCTAAGTATTAAGTATGTACAAGAAGATTTGAGACAAAAAAGTTCAAAGAAAACGTCTAAAAAACACCCTTTCGCCAAAAACTTGATCTCCAAGACTGACCAAGAATCAGTTTGTCAGTCGATAACTCAAATTCGCTACCAGAGGGCGTTTAGTGACATCATGTGAGTCATACATAACGTCGCTCAGTGACAGCGAGAACGTTTACACCCTATTCAGACCTCGAAGACTTTGCCAGAGAACAACAGTATTTGGGCCTAATACTATCAATATTTCCATTTTTTCTATTAATTTAATAACATGAAAGACCAGGTTTGAAAATAAAAAGCGCACAACTCTGTAAATGACTCTGTTCACACGCGCGCACGATCAGAAATTACAGAATACCATTGGCTATGGTGTCAAGGCTATGACACCCTGTACCGTACCCGCGTTGAAGCAATAGAGGTACTCCAGGTACCTAAGGCCAAAATAAAAAATATGTGCTGTTCCGATTACCCGACCTACCCCAATTTTATCCCCCCGACCCTAGACTTTTTAGAGCTTCGTAAACCCGGAAGTAAAAATAATGATATGAAAAAACGTGAAACGCATGAAACTAATTTTAGTCCGATTTTGATACTTTTTGATCTACTTCAACTTGATAAAATGCTGTTGAAACAATACCACGCGTAAATTTCCGTACGCTGATTTTGCATATGAAAGCCTGTCAGCCAGTTGAGAGTTACGTTCACAAAAGTTCATTGTCCTAGCCCGATAAGGTTTCTGTGTCACTTCATCTCTGCATGATCGAGAAAAGGAGACAAATTGAAGGTTTTGTGCATCATTTGAATGTCCATAACACTGAATCGAAAATAATTCTGATAGCAAAAGTGACACGAAAAATTGGACTTAATATTGGACTTTACTGTCACAGAAACGTGTTCAGTGCAGAATGCACAAGCGAAGCATGGATGCATCCATGATTGAAGCAAGCTGTGGTGTCAATGGGCACATGGGCCCGGTTTTTGAATTCAGTGAACAGACACTGACTCATTTTTCGGAGCAAATAAACCCTAAAATTAACTGTCGGTGACAACCAACCTTTCTGTTTGTTATTTTCCCCATTCTAAAATGACTGAAAAAAAGCAACTGGAGCAAATCTGACATCGAGAAAAATTCGACTCCGCATTCAATAATTCAAAACAAGTGATCTGACCCTCTAAGTCGTTCCTTTTAGCTCTACTGAGTCTGCGCACAAAACTACAAGACCAGCTAGGTCACTACAAAAATACAGCTCACTGGTTTGCAAAGGGCAATGTTGATCCAAACTTACAGTAGTGAGGGATGATAAACGCACAGTAAAAACGTGACAAACAAGAATATTATTTTTTTCAGAAGCTACAAAACATTCTTTTATAACTACAATAGATTTTTTTCTTGGCTTGTGTAGTGCAGACAGTTCTTAGTAAAAAATGAAAACATCCCTTGAAGGTAGAGTGGGAATGGCTGGCTGTTGTTAATTTTGATGTTTGAATGTACATTAAGCCCTATGAAAGCAAACTTACAGAATATGTGCAAACAAACATACAGAATATTTAAGCATTAGGGAATATGCTACAATTTTTAGGGATATTAAAGCTTATGAATATTAATGAGCCGTCTGCCACTCTTGGAAGCCCTATATATTCACAACAGTGACACCCAAATTTGTTGACTTTTGAAAAAATCTTATAGAGGATGGTGTTTGGAGCCAGCAGCTTGGATTGTGTAAGCAAGTGATTTATGGCTTGTAGTATGTATATCACAAGTGACATCACTGCAACATTAAAACTTACATAAGATGTCCTTAAATGTTTCAGTTAAATCCCCCCAAAATTTTAAAATCCCCCTCAAAAATTCCAGTAGAGGGGGACCAATCCCTCCTGGTATAGTATCCTAGATGAAACACTGCATTGATGACAGTAAATATTGTGTTGTGTCAGGTCTTACAAGTCAGACTTACCTGTGGATAAACAGTTCACTTTCCTGTCAAAGAATTGTAATTCAGCCATATCAATTTCCGTGGCAGTCTAATAAACCACACACTTCAATTCTACTGATGAATATTTTATTTTAATAAATTGGTATTCAATTTGAGTGCATTTCATGAGGAAATTGTTCACCGGTAGTTTGTTTGAAAGCGTACAAAATGCACATTGAGAAATAAAAAAAAAATGGAAAAAAAAGAAATTTCCTTACCTACCTACCCTATTTTTGAAAACCATGTAATCGGAACAGCACAATTTTTTTTTTTTTGCCTAATGCTGGAAAATCTTTACTACCAGCAATGCCGGCTGATGATCGACATGGCCGAAGTATTCCAATCCTGTTCCGGGTCACTAAGGCTAAAGGAAACTGCATTCGCGGACGCAGAACTTCTTGACTCTGTGAACTGGGACATCGATGTCATCCACGGGATGTTAGAGATACTTTGCCGGCGTGCAGGCCATGGCCTGATACTGAAGCAGTAATGGTAGTATACTGATCATTAGATGATCAAAAACCAAACGGCCCTTTTCAGGCCACCACATCCCCAAAAAGAGATCATCCGTTGAATAATGTTAAGATTATCACTGACACTCACAGAAAACTGTACTTGTTCATTTGTCCTACACACAGAACATGCAAGCGTTGTCAAAAATTGGCACATTCATGTCACACATTTTGCTACTTTTTGCGGTCAGTGTTCTGAACCGCAGCATGCTGTGCTGCAACATTGAAGTGGCAGCGATGCCAAACGAGCCGAATTTTGCAGGATTGTGGGGCTCTAAACTTATTAAAATTTTCATCACTTTGTGTTTGAAAACATTACTATCGGGAAATAACCCTTGGGGCTCCATTTATGCAAGATTAAAAACTTTAACTTCCTGCCTAGACTTCCTGTGACGTAGGTCACCGAACTCCGTAAGTTACTCAGTTATAATTCTTGCATGACTGTCTATGACAGCTCTGTACAGCTCCCGCAAGTTTTGTCGTCGCCGTGGCTGCCTTATTCCGCTCAGGATCGACAGCTAAGTAACTATTTCCCTTTTGGGTATCTTATTCGTTGTTTTCAGTTAGCTTTTTCCGCTAATTTTGTTTTTCAACGAGTTCTTGAACGTTTTTCACGTGTCAGCCTTTTGGGCTCTTGTGTTACGCCACGTGTTCCGTATAGCTTAGACACTCTGTACTGTATTGTTTCATCGGTGTTTATTTCACGTCCGAGTGGTTGTACAGTCTATGTTTTCTAGTGTTCCTATTTTCAGTGTTCCTTGAAAATTCTTTATTGTTCTTTGCGTCACACTCGTTCCAATTTTTGTCATGGCTTTCTCCTATCGAACGTGTGATTGTAAGCAGCAGTTCTCACTGCAGGACGGACATGATTTGTGTTCCCGTTGTCGAGACTGCACAAGGAGTCAACCTTGTGACATTTGTTTGACTTGCATGGACACAGGACGAATGGTCTAATTTCGCCCCCTCACTCGACGACGTCACCCAAGACATCCCCGGGGCTGACCCGTCAGTTTCTGAGTTGCGAGTTTTGGTTGGAATGCACCGTGCTCATATGGCTGGTGACACCAACACAGAAATTAGCTCTGTTCAGGGTGGACAACCTCCTAAGACAACGGAGGCTTTGTCTGACCCACAACAGGTAAGTGATGTCCGTTCGTCATTGAATGTTACCAAAGGCATGGTTAATCCCGGTGAAACAACGCAATTGATTTCTACCGCAGGTTCTAGCCAGGCCGTTTTCGCGCCAAGCGAGACCACACAGCCTGTCTCTGGGCAAGCCGCTTCCGGTGCTGGGGGTCCTGGACTTATGCATACTAATCAGGTTGTCCAAGGACCAATCCCGCTACAGAGCGGGATAGCACCAGCTGGAGCACAATTAGGTCATCCTAATTTCAACCAGGCTACAGTAGGTGGGGTCCCTGGTCATATGTACGCTACTCAAGTGAACCAAGGACTTTTACCACAATAGGGTGGGGCAGGCCAGTCATACTCTGCCCAACCTAGGGATCAGATGGGCCATCCTAACATCAACCAATATTCTACACAGTACCAAGGTACGGTGTTTGCCCCTAATGGTCAAAATCAAGGCCCTTACCAAGGGAATTTCCAACAAACCGGCGCTTTTCAGCCATATGGAAATTATCCCCCTTTTTCCAACCGGGCACATATTACCAGCCTCCAGGTTGGAAATACTTTAACCCAGTTGTCCCTGGACAACAGCTACCGTATCATCACCCAATCAGGATGAATGTTACACAGCCGGGGTTTCAACAACCGGGCCCTAACGTGGGTACAGGACTTCCTGTTGAACGCACTTGCCCCACGGGGCCTACACCAGTGCAGAACTGCTCATCTTCGACAGGCCAACGGACTGCCTCTTGCTCAAGGCATAAGTCGGTTTCCGCTGGCAAGGGACGTCGTGGTGTTAAACGCGTGCATATGTCTCCTGCTAACGTGAGTCGTCCTGGTGTCCCTTGTGATGGGCCCACTGGGTCGACACTTACCGGGTGGCCTAGCACAGTGGGGCAACCTTCAGCGGTTAGAACCGGTCCTCAGGTGGTGCCCACTGTTGCAAGAAAGAGCAAGTCTCAATCTCATGACGCTCATAAGCGCCACTCGACCCAAGCATCAAGCGATGAGGATAGCGAGGATGGCTTACCGCCAACGTCGCACCATCGGCGGATATTGGCGTCGACCTTGACAGTGTGTCCGTCCATGCTCCCTCTGAGGATGGTGAATTGGACGGTCACGAGTCCGACGCAGCCGCACCCCAATCAGTTGCCAGCGATGCTAGGTCAACTCGAGGGGAAGGGGACGCAGAGGAATCGCAGTCTTATGTCGAGGATACCGTTGAAAAGACATCAGACAGTTATTTCCGTCGTTGTTATGGATATATCTATGAGACATTTGGGGAGGAGTGTCCTCCACCTCCCCCACCACCTCGGCCTGAATCTCACGTGTTGTCGTATGTCAACCCAACAGAGAAACAGACCGAACCTCGTTCTTTTCCAAACTCTCTCGCGCTTAAAACTGCAATATAACTCCGTGCAGTGACAGCCATGTCATCGTCAACACTTAAGGATTGTAGTGGCGGTGAAACTAAGCAAAAACGGCAAACTTTCCTTTTTGACTTTGGCTGCTCCCCCAATATGGGGGGGGGGGGGAAACCACCCCTACAACACACATTCTAAGCGCAAGTAAAACTATGAAATGGAAAGAAAGATTATGATCAATGTAGGAAAGTCGACCGTGAATTTGGAAAGGAAGGTGGCGGCATGCATGGTCAAAAGCATACCATGGCATTTTTTCGAACGTAGAGCGAGTAAGGCACTCCTGAATCAGCGAAAATATTCGTGGTGTATTGCTGCCAAAAAGAAAATACCTTTACTGGCATTAGAAACTTGTGTGAATTGGCTTCCTTAAATATAAATTCGCGACAATTTTCAGTGTATCACGGACCGCGGTGTATTGTGATATGACATCGTATACTATACAGACTTTCAGAGAAGGCGCTCGCTCGTCCGCCTAGTTCCGCATTCACATCGTGCAAATAAATACGCAAAGTCTTGTCGCGATATTTGTCGATTATGCGGAAAATGCGGACAAATGTTTATTTATGCATATTAATGAGAGAGAACAGTGACGTCATTTGCGATCAGTGCTTTTCAGGTTTGTTTAACTGAATATAGTTGCATACGCCTAACTTTGGACAAGTCTCGCTTGAAATTCGGGCAAATTGTAAGTTGTATGCGTGGCTGATGTTGGCACCTTGTAATCTGAACCATAAATTGGTGTTACTTTTAGTATCCATAGTAGCATTAACAGGGTTTATTTCCGTCATTCTTACGGAAAATGCAGACAAATGTTTATTTTTGCATATTAATGAGAAAGAAATGACATCATTTGTGATCAGTGGTATCGGCTTGGCTAATTGAATATCTGGTTTGGCGAATAATTTTTCAGGGCTTCTAGCCAAATTTGCTACAAGATTTTGGAACCCAGTGGAAACACTGTATGCTTGTCAATTGGTTTCACAATCTGATGCAATATGGCTACCTAGTGGCTATTTTGTTATGATTATTTCATGTCCAGAATCATAACTCAGATATTTGTCAATTAATGTAATTCAAAGTTGATACAAGGAAATTGACCTATGTCGTAAATATACTTGTCTATTGGTCTCACAATCTACTGTAATCACTCTATCAGTTCGACTGCTCCATTAGTTCGACCACCCTCTATTCTTTGGAAAATTAATTATTTTACAACCTCCAATAGTTTGACCTATTGCGTAACTGCGTAATTTTTTTCCTCTATAATTCGACCGCAAGTGCGTCTGCAGATACATATCAAAGTTACAGAAACATTGTAAACAGTAAAATAAGGCCCGATTCTGATGTAGTTTTACCTTGATGTCAACCCAAATGAAATCCGACAATTGAAACAGTTTATCTTCAGAATTTCATACGGTGAAAACATTAAAATAAGGCCTGATTTTGAGGTACTTTTATATTTATATCCAAGCAGAATGTAATCCTAGTATCAAAACAGTTTCTCTTCCAAATTTAGTATGAGTATGACCAAAAAATATATATATGAAACGAAATTCTGAAATAACTAAAGTTTTGATAAACTTTTATAGATCTTAAATATCATCATGATAAATACAATTTGGAAACAAGATAAAAAAAAACGATAGCTGTGTTGGTAAACCATAAAAATTTCATTACGATAAAATTTAGTTATCCATGCTGCTGAAATTTTGCTGGGGAGACCCCTAGTTATAGACCTGCCACTAGACTATCCACAACTTTCATGCAACAACAGTTTGATGCAAGTAAAGAAACAGAAAAGACAATTATATTTTTCATTCTTTCGTTTTATTTTTCTGGTACTATCTTCCTCCATCGGCATCTTCTCCTGAAATTAAAAAGGTAACCATTTGCTCAGAGTTCCAGCTCCAATTTCCAAACTGGGGAGTTTCAGTATCTTTATATCTAGCGCCCTCTATGGTACCGATATGAATATTCCAGTAAACATGGTGGCCTACTTGAACGATGTTGCCATGTCTTTCACGTACCGTCGCCATTGTGTATTTCTCAAGAGCAAATCTACAACCTGGACCTTCTAAGGTATTAAGAACTCACTGATTTTATTTTATGTTACCTTAAACATACAAATTTTATCATAAATATCACCTAAAGTACATGCTGAATGTACATACAGTTCTGGCTATGCAAAGTTATGCCCGTCAAAAAACATTCTAGCACATAAACCAGCTTGGTTTTCGTAATTTTAATTTTATTCTTTCAGTTTGTCTTTTCATAAATCATATTTATTTATTTATTTTTTCTGGTGAAACTGATAGAGTGATTACGGTAATGCAAAATGGCTGCCTGGTGGCCATTTTGTTACGCTTTTTTTTCCATGTACAGAGCCATAACTCAGACATATTTCCACCAATATCATTCAAAGTTGGTACAAGGACATTGACGTATGTCATACATGTGCACACGAATAGCGCTGATCGCAAATGACGTCACTGTTCTCTCTCATTAATATGCATAAATAAACATTTGTCCGCATTTTCCGCATAAACGACAAAAATAAACCTGCGAGTGTTAGAATGGCTACTTAGCGTCACACTTATTCGAATGAATTGACGACTGAGACTACAAGTTGCAACAACAGCCACGCATACAACGACAAAATTTGTCCGAATTTCAGCTTATTTGTCCGAATGTCGCGCGCGTGCAGCTATATTTAGTAACAAACCCGAAATCGCAATCAACGCTATTTGTTTCACGACATGTAGCAGTATCATGTCAATTATTGAATTTTAGGCTGGTATGTCAAGAAAAACTGCATCAATTTCATGAAACTTGGTACAGATGTTAATCTCACATTGCTTTAACAGTTACCAAGACATTTATCAGTGTCATGTTAATTAATTTGTAATTGCATATGTAATGAACTTTCCTAGTTCTAAATGCGGTATGTCAACAAATACTGCATCAACTTTGATGAAACTTTGTACGGATGTTGACCTCATAAGTGTTGTAAATACAGTTCTATGACACTTAGTGGTATTGTTTAAATTAATTGCTAATTTGCATTTACATAATGTATATTTTCAATTCAATTTCAATTTCAATTCATGTTTACTACTCTCAATTACTCTCAATTATGGTAAGTTCTACACATCAGAAAATTATGCGTGTACAATAAAGTGAGAGGCAAGAGTAGATGGGAGACAGAAAAATAGCAAAAGCTAGTCTGGTCCGTTTCCCCAGCCATTTGAATTGTAAGCTACAAAGAAAAGAGATACAAAACATTGAGGGCAATATGTAAATAATACAACTGATCTGATCAGTAAAAGTTACATGTGTAAATCAGGTAGAGATATATAATATATGTAAATACTATTGAAATATATGCATATCTGAAGAACTGCTGCATACAATCTAATCGTACATAAGCAAATTGGTGAGGGAGTGTCGAAAGGATTTTCTGGTGGGTTTAGCTTTGATTTGCTGTGGTAAGGTATTCCAGTAAGTAGAGCCAGTGTACGATATAGTAAATTTACCCATAGAAGTATTGACACATGGTATATTGAATTTGCCTTCATTTTTATGACGTGTACTGTATTGATGCATTTGTAATTGGCAATAATTTGTTACATTATGTGGTAAATTATCATTAGTTAAATCATACATAAAGCAACCTATGTGAAGTTTGTGTAGCTTATAAATGTCAAGAATGTGTAATTGATTGAATAGAGGATTCGTGTGGTCTGCGATATTACTAAAGGTTATTGTTCTAATTGCCATTTTCTGAGACAAAAATATACTTTTGAGGTGTGACTGATAGTTTTATATAGTAAAACGAGAATATTTATCGGTAAAGTTTGTCTGAGTTTGAATAAAATGCCAACATTTTTTCGAACAGTGGAATTTACAGTTGAAATGTGTGTTGTCCAGTTTAAGTGTTTATCTAGGAAGACACCAACAAAAGATGTACTTTCAACTTCATAGATAACCTTATTATCGATATGGAGTGCACCATTTACATAAATCTTTCTTTTATGACTTCTGAACAAAATATAATTTGTTTTAAGATTGTTTATGGTAAGTTTATTTGCACCACACCATTCAACTACATTTTTTCAGTTGCATGTCCACAGCATCAAGATTGATACTGATCTGATTTGCGGGGAATGTGTGGAATAGATTTGTATCATCGGCGAATAGATAAAATTTAAAAAAAGTAGAGGAAAGAGCTATGTCGTTTCTAAATAGCAAAAACAGGATGGGTCCCAGGACAGACCCCTGTGGCACTCCACATGTGATATTAAGGTTCAGAGAAATGTTGTTTTGAGCACTGACATATTGTGATCTGTTTTGTAGATAATCTGTGAACCATTGTAGTGGAAGTCCTCGGATACCATAGTGGGCTAGCTTATAGAGAAGAATATCATGATTTATGGTGTCAAAAGCTTTTGAAAAATCAAGAAAAATACCAAGTGTGGTTCTACCATCATCAAGTCGCTTTAAAAGATAATTAACAAGATTTATGAGTGACAGTTTTGTGCTAATTTTGTCGAAATGTATATTGATGTTCAAATAAGATATGATGTTTGGTGATAAAGTTGATGATGCGTTTATTTACTATTTTCTCAATTATTTTACTTAAAAGGGGTAATAATGAAATGGGTCTATAGTTGCTGGGGTTATCTGTATCCTCTTTTTTACGCTCCCATATATGCATATGTATATATGCTAATGGGAGGTATTCGTATAAGGTGGCAAAATGGCGTCTGTGTGTATGTAAGTATGTATGTATGTCTGTTAGTCCGTCCACATCAAAAACTCCTAAACCGTAGCACCT
>LD350882.1:26409-40420 GCA_001465055.1 Ptychodera flava
GGTTATATTCAAAAACAAGCTCAGCAGATAACTTATAAGAAGACAGTTTTAACAAAAATGCATGCAAATCTGCAACACTATGATTTTGCGGTACCCTTCAAAATATCACTGTTACAGATTTAGATTCTCAATATTTTTGCTGTTAAAAGTCTCTTTCATAATTCTGACATGTCCGTGTACCAAATAAAATAGATTTAATAGCAAAAACAGCCAGATTTTTTGTGTCAAGCTAAAAAAATGGTAGAATTTGGTTTTAGCTATGACTGAAATTTTCGATGTAAACTTTGGGGTATGGGGTAAGTTTTGGTTATATATCATAAAAACTATAGAAGATATTGCATGTTACAATATGTCATTCTAAAAATTAGTAAATTATCTTTCTAATGATACCTAACAAGCCAGGTTATATTCAAAAACAAGCTCAGCAGATAACTTATAGGAAGACAGTTTTAACAAAAATGAATGCAAATCTGCAACACTATGATTTTGCGATACCCTTCAAAATATGACTGTTACAGCTGTAGATTCCCAATATTTTTGCTATTAAAAGTCTATTTCATAATTCTGACATGTCCCTGTATGAAATAAAACAGATTTCAGACAAAGCATTGCATTTTTTATTATGCCTAGCTAAAAAATTGGTAGAATTGGAGATTTTCTGTAATTTGTAATGTTAAATTTTGGGGTAAGGGGTAAGTTTTGATTATATTTGACAAAAACTGTAGAAGATATTGCATAGTGCAATATGTCATCTTAAAGAGGAATAAATTGCCTTTCTAATGATACCAAACAAGTGAGGTTATGGTAAAAAATGAGCTCAGCACATGACTTACAAGAAGACAGATTTGACGAAAATGCATTTGGCTTGGAAAATCGTGATTTTGCGGTACCCTTCAAAACATGACCATAACAGCTATTGCGTCCCTATATTTTTTCTGTTAAAATTCCATTTCGTATTCTAGGGATCGCAAGGGTTCTGAAAAATACAGGTTTGTTATCCTGTGGGGGGGGTGCACGTAGACCCCCTCTAGCCCACGGACTATATGTCTTTCATTTTCGAGGCCCGAACGTCGCCAAGTCGAAGTATTCATGTCTCGCAAGTTCGTAACAGCCGCAGTAGTTTTAACAAAGTGGCAGATACAAGAAATAATTAGAGGCGGTGAATAAAGCAAAGGATAAAATATGTGGTAAAATTGAAATAGTCAGATGTGAGAGTAAAAGGGACCGCTGTCGATACAATAGGTTTTATAATAATGATTATTGTCAATTTTAGAGTTACCTGTTCTCATACATACGTTATGTCTCAGAGGTACTCAATTTATCAGAGTACTAGAAAGATATTTTTTACTCAAGGTTCTATTCAAGATAACTTTAACAAGGGGTATTGATTAAATAGCTTTAATGACTAGCTCGAAAACTATACATCTATTTTTCATTCTATATAATAGTTTGAATAAATTTACATTTCAAGTTCTGTGGCATAAAGTCTTTAATTCACTGCTCGTTTTTGTCAAGGTCAATATCCTCTGCCAACTTCAAACAGACTTCTTGTAGGACTAGGTGTCATTAGTACAACACTGCAATAATCTTGAAGTGCACATAGAAATATGCTCTTATTACACAGTCCTTTAAACAGCAACAATTACCCAAGTTGCTTTCGTCTCTCACTTATAATAGCCCAGGTAAATGGAGAATACTTTTCATTATGCTACCTCACTAAAGACAAATAGTTTTCTTCAGGATTCTTTTTTTAGCTCACGTGTTCACACACGTGAGCTTATGTCGCAGCAACGTCTGTCAGTCTGTCAGTCTGTCTGTCTGTCTGTCTGTCTGTCTGTCTGTTTGCGCGATATCTCAAGAACAGCTTGTCGGATCAGAATGAAATCTAGTACATATATTCAGTTTGCAAATGGCAGGAGCTGATTAGTTTCTAGAGGGCATGGCTTGGATATTTATGCGTATTTGAATAATTGTTGATTGTACAAAAATCGGGCATACATTATCAATGGCTGCACACAATTTGATGAGATTTGCTACAAATGTTGATCACACTAAGATATATCAGCTGTGAAAGATGCAAAGAGATGACATGTAAGCACTTGCTAATGTGCATATGTAAAGAAATTTCCTACTTAAGGGTATATATATGTATATGTTTGTATGTATATGTATATATTTTAGGAGGCACCGTGGACCAGTGGTTACGGTAACGGGCTCACACTCGGAGGATGGTGAGTTCGAGACCCGGTTCAAGTCCCGGTAGATCCAGAGTAGCGGATTCACTGTCGGAGGACGGGGAATTCGAGATTCTAGCTCGGTGTTGTGTAAATGGGCTAGCGCCCGTTGGATGATGGACTAAAATAAAAATAAAAATAAAATAAAAAATTATGTCTGAATTGACTTGATTACAGTTGACGAAACCTGCTATATTTTTCATGATGTTGACCATTACAGTTTCAATAAAGTTGCGCATTTTTTGGGAACAGTTCTGATTTACAGTCAACTGGAATATATACTGAAACATGGGAGCATTTTCAGTTCGCATCTGGCCAGGTTTTGAAAGGCGGTCTTGGACTTTTCCGGTTTCACCTGACAGACATCCTGTCGTCGTAAAGAGCAATTGGAAGGTCGTCAAAATGAGATGTACAGGAAACATACCTTTATCTTGAGTAGGATATTGCTGAGCCAGGAAGCCCGACAATGCATAGAATATTAGTCTACGAGTCCTTAATTCAATAATGATGTTGTCCGACAAGACTTTCAAATACAAGATAGAGATGGGTATCCTATTTGGGGAAAGTATAAATAAAACTGGAGTACGCCTGGCTAGCTAGTAATCATTAAAATGTGTTTATTTCCAGGACCCGAGAGGTTCTGTAAAGAAGATCGCCGAGTTTTTGGGGAAGGATCTGACGGATAAACAACTGGATGACGTTCTTCGCGTTACCAGTTTCGACTACATGAAGAAAGCCAGTGAAACTATACGGGGGCGTGAATTTGTTTTGCGCCCGCAGGGAGTGTGGCAAAGGAAAGGTAAAAGGAAAAAGCAGTTGGGATTATTAGTTGGTCACATTTCACTCATTAACAGTGCGAAAGTAAATCTTAGCTGGTTGCACGATAAGGTGTGTGCAAGCGTTTTATTTTGTTGACAAGCGGGCCTTTATGTGCGTATCAGCAATTGGAGACATGTGCGAGAAGGGTAATTCCGGTTGGCAACTTCAAAAATAGCAAGGCAGCCGAGCAGGGGAGGGGCTATGGGGAGGGGTATGGGGAGGGAGTATGAGGAGGCGGGAGTTACAGTATTCATTTGTTTGATGGGATTTGTCGCCGAAGAGGGTAAAAACATGGGTTGGACTGGGTAGTGGAAGCGTTCCTCTGTAGGAACACGCGAGAGAGCAATTTCCAAATCTTCATGTAAGGGCACTTGTGAACTTTAATTTTCGCCTCCACTTTTTTAAGTTTAGTGTGAAATACAGTAGGATTAGGCCATTATATGAAAGCCCGTAAGGGACATGTTTGAAAGCAAAAAATATAAAAAAAATTATCCTGTGCTAACGAGATAGTTTCTCGTGAGCACAAGATCTTTTCTTGTGATCACAACATCTTTTCTTGTACGCACGAGATCTTTTCTTGTGATTACGAGATAGTTTCTCGTGCTCACAACATCTTTTCTTGTGCGCACGAGATCTTTCTCGTGAGCACGAGAAACTATCTCGTGAGCACAAGAAAAGATCGTGTGATCACGAGATAGTTTCTCGTGAGCACAAGATAATTTTTTTTATTTTTTGCCTTCAAACATGTCCCTTATGGGCTTTCATACCATTATGTAGAAAACACATCTGGCTACAATGTTCCAAAATCGGCTGTGAGCTTTGCCTGATTCAACTGCTTTCCCTTTACCAACAGGCAAGGTTGGCGGCTGGAAGAACATCTTTACGGTTGCTCAAAACGAGGCTTTCAATCGAGACTACGACGAGCAAATGAAGAAACTCGGAATTGAACACATGAAATATAAATTTTAGAAAACATTGCATTCCATATTGATCGCCATATTGATTGATTGATTTCATGTGTAAATGTGTCCCATTTAAAGCAAAAAAAGGCATTTGTCCTATCGAAAATTCAAGGAACCATCCATTTCTACTGAGAAATAAGAAAGCATTGTCTTTACTGATATGAAATTTTAATGCAATTTTACTCGTTAATTACATGAAGCGTTGTAAGCTTACCTGCCAGTGCGTGATATTTTTTAGTCATGCAGTTTGTTCAACATATCGTCACGTTTGTTTCAGTTGTGTTGAAGAAGAGAACATACTAAATAAACTGAGCGTAAAGCTAAGAAATTTTAATATTTCCTTGGTATTCCTACCAACATCGAGTTACTCAACATTGCAATTCACAACAAAAACAGCGCGATTTTCCCAATCCTTAACGCAGTGGGAACAGCGCCCTCATATACGTGTCAGCAATCTTAACTCACTTGATCACATACGTCAGCTATTGTCGCAGTGATGTATGTCTGTCTGTCTGTCTGTCTGTCTGTCTGTCCTTCTGTTGGCGCGATATTTCAATAACCGCTAATAGGATTGAATGAAATCTGTTAAATATAAATTCTGTTTCGGAATTGCAAGAATTTATCATTTTTGGTGAGTGTGGCTTGCAAATTTTATGCCTTCTTGAATAATTAATGACTTTAGAAAAAAAAGAGATATACATTGAGAATGGCTGCACAAAATTTGATGAGATCTAGTACAAATGTTGATAGCACTACGATATATAAGTCGTGAAAGATATTAAAGGGTGACATAAAAGTTTATTGCTAATTTGATGAACATTGATACTCAGGAATATATCTCTGGATTAACTTGATCAAAGTTGACGAAACTTACTATGTACATTAAAGATACTATAACATTATGAAAAGTCACTTAGTATTTTTTAATTCAGCTAGTCACTAATTTGCAGATTTAATGAATATTCCTAATTATAATTAATGACATAAGACTGGAAGGATTTAAGCAGAGTTTAAGAAACTTACTATTGGTATTGATATGACAATGATATTGTATTAGTGAAAGAGATTTTGCGTTTCCATGTCAGGTTATTGATAATTTGCATTTTAATGAACCTTCCAAACTATGCACATTAAACTGAAATGGCTTGACGAAAGACTGTGAAAATGCTATGTATATTGATAACGTTATGCAATAGTAGTGTAAGACATTTTGCTTTTTCGCATTAGCTTAATTTCTAATTTGCATATCTAATTACCTTTCACAGTTTGGCATATTAAACTGGAAGGGTTTGACCTAAGGCAATTACACTTACTACATAAAGAGGTGTTACAACGACAGCAGTCAAAGAAATAAGTACTTTCATTACAGCTAATTACATATTTGTATACTAAGTGAATTTTGTAATGAATCTTCGATGAATGATGTTCATCATGTTGACCATTACAATATCAATGAAGATCCAAACTTGTGGCAAAAAAAGGTTTAAATCTACAGAAAACTGCAGTATATACTGAAACACGGAAATAATTTGCATGTCCGATATAAAATACGTGTTG
Source organism: Ptychodera flava (assembly GCA_001465055.1). Taxonomy (NCBI): domain Eukaryota; kingdom Metazoa; phylum Hemichordata; class Enteropneusta; family Ptychoderidae; genus Ptychodera; species Ptychodera flava. The sequence goes on from LD350882.1 coordinate 31,982, forward strand.
CTGCTATCTGGACATTATATTTTCTTCAGTTATACTGCTAGCATGCAAGTAAACTGTAGAACAACACAGTATCAGTAATCCCTTCAAAAGTAGTATCTGTACAGTACTCCGTGGATTAATATCAATATTCTGTACTCAGCGCAATGACAAAATGCAACGTTTGGAGGTCTTTTGAAAAGATTTCTTCTTACAGCTGCCACTTCAGAATTGAATGCCGACTACTGCATTGCTGGTTCGAGTGAATGAAGGTCGCCAGTGATAACCCTGAGATGTTATGTAGGAAAAGCAAACATGACGGATGAGGGGTTATTCTGGTTGATCGGACTTGTAGCAAAAATGCGAAGGTTTTGGCAATGGTCGCCTGAACGCGACAAGACTTTTGTACAAAGGATGTGATTCTCCGGTTCTTTCTCGATAAATATCCACAATTGGAGGATTTGATCACTTTTTGTCAATTTACTTCTTAGTTTTCTCTTTCCAATGGTCGACAAATCATGCCGTCACGCCTTTCTTGTCACGAGATTCCAAAGGTCACCCTGACCTCGATCTGAATGAGAGGACAATTTTAGACGAGAGCTTATCTGCGTTATTATGACCTTGTTCTATTTGGCATGAATTCGGATCAAATCTACAATTTATCTCATGCATATCGTTTACGGTTTAACAAATGGAAATGGTTTTGCAGCCCAAAAATCATTTGCTCCATGTTTTGGAGTTTAACCTGTGTGACATTTTCGTCCATTAGCAGGTGGTTAGACAGTTTCATCGAATTGTAAGGTGCCGGGGGAGCAAAGGCCACCTTTGCCAGTGAAAGAAGTCACTCCCACAACGAGTAACTTTACTGCATGCTGTAAGTGTCCATGAGATAAGTGAAGAAGATAAACCTCCTTTGCTCGATATCGAAAGGAAGAAGGTTGGCTAGTTGGAACACAGATGTAAGTTAGACAGGCATATATTGGTATGATATTAGTTCCCACGAACACTCAAGCTTCTGACGCTCAGTGCTATTGGGTCCATTATAACTTCTACAATTTATGTAAAATCAAAAATACCGACATTTAGCAACAAATGGTACCCTTCGAAAATAGGAATAATAATAGTAAAAAGAAGAAAACGACAGCGATCGCAATAGAAGGAAGGCAGGAAATGTAGTGTGTTTGTTTTTTCTGGATATAGAGGGCGCCATAAGCCAAAAAGGCTGCCATCTGCGTTTTCTACTGGCGTCAGTTCCGAAGACAAATAGAGCCGACCTTTTGATACCTGCAGTGATGTTGGTTTGGCTTGATCTTGGGTTTGTAACATTTTTGCAAAGATCATTGTCGGCTTGAAGAAATAAAGAAGACTATATATTGCATATTGTACCGATAGGGAGGGATAACTTAAGGCCCACGAAAATCATAGCAATGAACATGAATTTCTGTAAAAAAGACCGTGACCACTGGGGCCCTATGTTCATCACCAGCTCAAAATTTCAATGGACTTACTGACATGAAATTTAATCAAGCTTACATTGATAGAACACCGGTCAATAAGACTTTGTGCTGAATGGCTTAAAACAGGAAAATTTAGCTCAACACTACTGAGATAGCCTATGGGAAATTAATTTCTGGTCTTGCCCCAACTCAGTGAATTTCCATTGTGTAATACATGAGAGAAAGTAATTGACAACTGACAATGTGCATCAAGGATACATATTCCCCTCGTAATGGGTTGCCAATCTTCTGAAAGTTTTACTGACTGATATCAAGATATACACATTTCAGTCAACATGTGCGTCAATTTTGGAAATTTTCCACCAACATATCCCCTTTATACGTCACATCGCTAAAAACTTATCCCTTTTTAATAATTTTCATGGCATTAATATAAAACGCTGCTGCTGCTGCTATCTGGCAATTATATTTTCTTCAGTTATACTGCTAGCATGCAAGTAGCTCTAAAACAAAACAGTATCAGTATTTCCTGCAAAGCATAGCAGTATCTGTACAGTGACTCCATAGATTTATTTCAATATTCTATACTCAGCGCAACGTCAAAATGCAAAGTTTGGCGTTTTTGTTGATAATTTTTTTGTACGGCTGCCACTTAAGATTCGAATGCCGACTACTTCATTCGAAGTCAATGCATCATAAATGCGTTCCATCAATCGTCGAATGACATGCTATCACGGGATCTACATTATTTAAGAGGTTATCTGTTCTAACCCCGTCTGCTCATGGGGCAAGGCTTCGACCACGACATCATGTTGTGTGTGTGTTCGCCGGTAAGGTTACGGTATGGTTCGAGTGAATGAAGGTCTCCCGTGATAACCCCGAGACGAGTTATGTAGGCAAAGCAAACACGTTATTCCGTCGACTGTAGAAAGTACGGTTGATCGGACTAGTAGCAAAAATGCAAGGATTTTGGCAATGGTTGCCTATAGGCGTCGAGACTTTTGGACAATGGATGTGATTCTCCGGTTCTTTCTCTATATAGAAGAAGCGCTCTTTACAACTGGCTGGGTGTCTGTACGAGATTTACGACTGTCTTTGTCAAATGGTGGCAATTTATGATTGAGTATAGGTACAAGTACGCACAGGTGTTCGACGCTACGGAAATTTTCGGTATGATGGATAATTTTAGAAGGTATTTATACGAGTTGTCAGTTCTCATTGAAAGATGTAAAGGTCACCTGTTGGTGAAGAAATCTGCCATTGGGTGACCTAAGTGAACAATCCGTCCCCAGATCGAAGACAAAACACAAAACCTAGTCACGAGACATTTCAGGGGAATACTATTAAGAGAGTATTTACGAGAGGGTTGGTTATTTTATTGTGCTACTAAATATAAGATCTAGGCACGGCATCACAAAGTGACAATCGTAAACACGCCGGTACATCATGGAGGTGGTAGATCACTACCTATGGGTAGAGTTACAGCGACCCGCACTTGCCCATTTTGGGTTGTATTTCCAAAATTTTTTGGTTTGACAATTTCAAGAACAGATTTATGTACAAGTAACCCCTTTTGAGCTTTTAATCGTTAATCGCTCTTAATACAGCGCCTTAACCTACCGGTACAACAATTTAGTAGACATAGGTTAATGAGATGTGTCTCCGCTCTTTTATTCGACTGTACACATCCTAGAGAGGCTTGTCTCTGACACGAATTTGTTCTCATGCAGACAACGTTGCTCACAATGGCACAGCGGTGACACATATCAGCATGTTTCTCTCCCCCTGTACGCACACCCTCGCTGCTTCAGAGGTCATTCTGGATGTATGCATTGGAAAAGTAACTGTTAAAGTTACACCATTGCTTTTTGACTAGTTTAATCCTTTTAATGCTGTAATTTTTCCCAACAAATTTTACTGCAACATTTTACCGATTTTTATGAAATGTTTTGTAATTTTTTGATAATTTTGGACCAAATGAACATCACATTTCATTGGCTACAGGTTTTATCAAAATTTTGGCAAGCATCTGGGAAACATTTGGCCATATTTTATAAAAGCGACAAAAATGACTGGCGCTCAAAGGGTTAATGTGCGCGCACTTTGTGGAATAAAATTAATGCAGTAAATGTACCGGGAAGTCGCGCTTGCGCAGAAGTGACGACCGTGCTTTATTTATCACAGGTACAATAAATGTACAGACAAAGATATTGATATTTATATATCTTCCTCTTCCATGGTCCTTTCCAAAAGAGTAAAACGTCTCACATTTCTCGGGATTAGAACGTATCTCTAAAGAGCTTTATTCCATACAAATAATGAAATGATACTCTCAGCGATACTTGGAGTTTACGTATAGTAAACAAAATATGGATAAAAGGAACATTCCAAACGATGACTTAGTCCATAATACTACAAAAACTTCATATTAGCAAACGAAGATAAAATTAACACTCTGAACTGGGGTAACTGAAGGTTGTTTTCACATTCTGTGTCCTTGTTCATCCAATACGAAGCAGAAACAAAACAATGTTGATGATGCTTTCACTCAAGTTTCACTGCTAGGTTGGTGGACTCTCCTAAAATTTGTAAGACATGTGTTCAATACCTAGCTCCTTCATATGCTTGTAGTAGTCTTTCTCAAAGGCCTCGTTTTGGGCCACGCTGAAGCGGTTTCTCCAATCTCCAACAATGCCTGTGTGGGGAAAACATGAAAAAATGTTGGGTGCCGATGCTTCAACCGCATACGTGACGAGACGACCATCATAATAATTATGTTAAAAGACGCAATGTCGGTATTGTTTTGGCAGGGAGGCTTTACTTTGTCCATTTCGCCCACGGATTAGTTGCAATAGGTCTACATCTGACCATATACAACAATTCTCTTTGATTCTTACCAGGCGTTAGCGCTGCCGAGGGAGAAATCTGCAAAAACATGGAAGACGGCGACATGAAGACGCCTTGGAAAATGACGTATTTTTGGAGCCTGACCTTCTGATGCCTGCTATAATGGAGGAAAACCAGATCCGAAATTCTCTGAAGGGTTTTGAAGTCAGGGATGATGACGTGTTCCTCGTGACATACCCAAAGGCCGGTAAGTTTTCAGTCAACATAACGAATTCGTTGTTGCCTCAGATTCCTGGTACGCGAATTCGTTTAGCGAAGTATCGAGTTGGTTTTCACCGTTTATACCTGTCTAATCGGCGTTTTCCCTGGACGTTAAGGGCAGCGTGAATGGTTCAATATCGAATACACAAAGTTATGCCTCAAGTTTTTGATAGACCTCCTGTACCCTGGATAAGCCTGAACCCTTAAGAACTTTCTTTTATTTCCTAGTTTGTTTTTTACGCTACCCACCTTTCTCTGACAATATGCCGTCGTCTAAAATCGCTAGATGAAATTCATCAAAGTTCGGAGCAGCTAACGCTCATACAAAGGCAAGTTCAAATGTAATTTATATAAGACTTCTAAAATTACATATCATTCGACATGAAACGGCGATATTTCTTTCAGTTCACTCATATGTCGTGATCAGCAATATCTGTTCCAACTTTCATCGAATGTTGATTCGGTCACCATTGACATAATAGCTCCAATTAAAATAACCTTAAATACGCAAAGTATCAACGTGTCACCTTGAAAAAGAACTTTCATATGCCTTTAACTACAGTCACAATTCTTTATATCATCAATATATATGGCAAGGTTCATTAACATTTGTGAAATTCTTCCGAATGTGCGTTACAAAAAGTTCGCTCAGTGAGCAGATGGGCAATATTATCGACGTACGTGAAACTGCTAAACGACCTTGAACATCGTCGATATTTGTTGTGGATGATCCATATGATTAGAAAGATCAATCACCTGATTTCTGATGTCACCATTCTGAGAATACCTGATTCGATATTCGCGGATAATTGTTCATGCAAATTAGCGTTTATTACTCAAGCTAAATCAGCCAAAAATTAATCACTTCTTGCCATTTCCGAAAAGATTTTATCCAAAAGATTTGATTCCGCGATCTGATGAGTCGAGTCGTTCTTGAGATAACATCTCAATGATTTGCCGGACAGACAGACCACGGTCCCTGGGACCTTGGACACACAGACATACATCGATACGAACTTTTCTCACACTTGAATACGTAAGCCAAAAACTGTAATGGTTAATACTTTATAAAATCTATGGATATATAGTTCACTAAACGAAGCCGTGTGGTATTTTTTTCTAAATTTTAAATTTCATTATTATGAAAGTCCGTGATTATTATGAAAGTCCGTCCTGCACAAAGTCCGTGATTTAGATAAATCTCAATCACGGACTTTGTGCAGGGAATCAAATAGTTCCTATCTTAAAACTCATTGACAAGATCATTCCATGATTCGTATTTGTACACCGTCTTTTTGAGTAGAGATGTTCACAGGTGTTGAAAAACAGAACTTGCATATTACTTGATGAGGTAGTCATAGTTTGAAGTTGACTTTTCAATGAGATTGTAACATGTGTTCGGATGCTGCACTCCTTTTTAAAAGAAAGACTCGCCGATAACATTACGTCTGTCATCTTTGAAACACCACTGACAATGTGAAATGTGAATATGTAAATTGTTCTACAAGATCACTATTTGTTATCAGTTTTCTATGCCACACGGCCCTTGACCCCGGGGTCACTGCCCTTTTGTTCCGTGCCTTCATGTTCTCTATTTACATTTACAGTAAGGGACCCCAGAGGCACAGACATTTGTTTGTGATTTGTTTTCGCTCAAATCAAAACTTGGTAAACTTAATTGCGAATATTTTAAATTTTGAAAGGGTGAAGGGTATGGAATAAAACGATATTCCTCTTTCTCACCCATTAATTGTAAATTCGACGCCGTAACAAATTTAGAGTACTGCAAAGGTCACGTGGTAAAGGTTGCTTGACTACTTCTTTTGATCTTAAAACAATTTTTTTGGTAATTAAGAAATTAAAACATGGCACATGTACACTATCGTATCCAACAAAAAGATAAAAATCTTCAGTCATCTATGAGATAAGTGGAGCGGTATTGAATTATTACTCTCCTAAGACCAGTTGCGATGTCTTTTATTCTTTCTTGGTACTAGTATCATTTCCTAGGGGGCATTGATATTATCAATGGCATGCAATGTTTAGGGTTATTACATAAAATATGACCGATATCGCATCGTATTCGATGGAAGTGTCCGTAATTTGACGAGTCGCGGAGCAACGAGTCAAAATAATGGCACATCATTCGACGAGAATACGACGAATACCAAACTTCGTGTAATAACCGCTTTATCATACATACATATGCTGATGACGACTGTTTTAGTCGCGACATTCCGAAATTAGCGACAAAATCAATAGAAGTCGAACTTGCGCTTGCTTTTTAGTATCCACGCCGTCCGGGGAGATTTACAGGTTTGGTCAGTCTGTGCGTGTGTCCGTGCGTGCGTGCGTGCGTGCGTGCGTCCGACCGACCGTCCGTCCGTTCACACAGATATCTCAGGGACGCCTGGAGCGATTTCATTTAAACTTCATACAAGGATTATTATTTATGTCATACATATGCACGTCAATTTGTTTTGTGATGCGATCAAATATGGCCGCTTGATGGCCATTTTGTTTCGTGTATTTGATGTCGGTGCGTATGTCCACGCAAATTTCACAGTGGTGCTGGGATCGATGCCATTCAAACTTGGTATATGGATTACTCCATATGTTATACATATGCACATTGAATTTTGTTTTTATCCGGTCTAAAACGGCTGCGTGGCGGCCATTTTGTTCCCTATATTTGACGACTGTACGTCCATTCATGTAAATTTCTTAGCGATGCTGAAGGCGATTGCACTGAAAGTTGGTAAATACATTTATCCTTATGTCATATATATGCACTTCGATTTTTGTAATGATCCATTCAAAAATGGCTATGTGACGGCCGTTTCGTTTCATGTATTTGATATCCATCCAAAGGGTCGCCAGGATTTATCCACAGGGGCTCAAGGATGGCCAATTAAGAGATAATAAAGAATAATGCTGTCCATGCATAGGGGCTCATGAATGCAGATATCTGAAAGTGTTTTAATTTTTTTCCTTTATCTGTTGGATGCAAAATTTGTCCGTTAAAAATAAACACTCATTAGATAAGATCGTTTCAATATGCTCCGCGACATAATCGGTACTCCTGAGAGAAATTTGTCTTGTTTTTACAACAATGAAAACTGGTGCTCCGGAAAGCTCACTCTATAACATCATGTAAAACCCATGTTTTATCATCAGAGTTTGTTTTACATGTACTTCCTTCCGGTCGACGTTTTCAATCCCCGGCTTGCAGGTCAAATCAGGGCAAACATTCTTTCATTCCAACCGCAGTGCGGCTTTTAAATGTAAAGAAATGTCAAGCTTTTATCCAGTGTCCGATTGTTTGGGATGAATAAAGTATTGATTGATTGATTGATTGATTGAATGATTGATTGATTGATTTAACATTCTGATTAACGCTTTGGGTGCTGTAATTTTTCCCACCTAAATTTTAGTGCAACATTTTACCATTTTTTATGAATCTTCCTGTAATCATTCACTGAGACTGATTAGCATATGAGAAGCGACTACAAGAATCACCGTATATCACTGTAATTGGAGAAAAAGGACATAACTTTTCATTGGCTATAATTTGTTATCAAAATTTTGGGAAACATGTGAAAAGAAATTGTCTTGATCTTAAAAATTGTCTGCGTTATATTTTGTGAAGGCAAGAAAAGTTGACTCTGGTACTCACAGGGTTAACTTTAACCTAATGCCATATTACCATTCATTGTTGTACACTTTCGTTTTTATCTTAAAATCCTTCTAAAATACGTGGAAATCATAAATTGAAGGACCGATGACTGTATTTGCAGGCACAAACTGGTCCTGTGAAATCCTTGACGCCATTCTCAATATCGACAATCTGGAGATACTCGGCACGAGGTCGCTTATTGAGAAAATCCCTCTCCTGGAG
>LD350882.1:42447-56270 GCA_001465055.1 Ptychodera flava
CATGGTCCTTTCCAAAAAAGTAAAACGTCTCACATTTCTCGGGATTAGAACGTATCTCCAAAGAGCTTTATTCCATACAAATAATGAAATGATACTCGCAGCGATACTTAAAGTTTACGTATAGTAAACAAAATATGGATAAAAGGAACATTCCAAACGATGACTTAGTCCATAATACTACAAAAATTTCATATTAGCAAACGAAGATAAAATAAACACTCTAAACTGGGGTAACTGAAGGTTGTTTTCACATTCTGCATCCTTCTTCATCCAATACGAAGCGGAAACAAAACATGTTGACGATGCTTTCACTCAAGTTTCACTGCTAGGTGGGTGGACTCTCCTAAAATTTGTAAGACATGTGTTCAATACCTAGCTCCTTCATACGCTTGTAGTAGTCTTTCTCAAAGGCCTCGTTTTGGGCCACGCTGAAGCGGTTTCGCCAATCTCCAACAATGCCTGTGTGGGGAAAACATGAACAAATGTTGGGTGCCGATGCTTCAACCGCATGCGTGACGAGACGACCATCATAATAATTATGTTAAAAGACGCAATGTCGGCATTTTTTTGGCAGGGAGGCGAAAATGGTACACAGAACCGTACATGTCCGTGGCAAAATCACATTGTATGCATTAAAAGAGCATGTATGTTAAGCATAGTAATTCTGACCACATACAACTTTGCGCCAGAAGAAATTTACATTCAAAAAATCTTCATTTCTCGGTCGAGACAGCTCAATAAACCATAGAAAGTATGTCTATTTACCTTTTCTCTGCCATACCCCTGTTGGACGCAAAAAGAAATCGCGATCCTTGATTGTCTCATTCTGTTTCTTCATGTAATCAAAGCTGGAGACACGAACGACATCATTCAGCTGCTTCTCTGTCAGATCTTTTTCCAGGAATTTGGCCATCTTTCTGATTGATTCCTTGGGATTCTGCAAAGAAAGCAACCGAAGAACACGGTGAGATTCCTTGAAGTTCTTCAAATAGGTCATGCATCAATAAATACTGCTTTGAATTCGATTGGACTTGGGGTGCTCATTAGTCATGGTCGTGTTCACGTATGCTAAGAATCGATTGGCGTGGCACCCTGATTGAGCGCTGATTAACGGTTTTAAAGCATACAGCAAAAAACAGGATGGTTGGACAGTCTCATATACATTACGTTTACTTTTTTGTACGTGGCGCACAAGTTTTGTAGATAACATTGTAGATAAGAAGAACCGACTCATTTGAGTGTCTGGATAGAACACACAAGGGAATTGCTAAATTACTAAGCTGCTGCAGTGATCTGCAATAAAACTGCTCACACTAATTAGTTTCAGCTGTTGCCAGCTGGCAGATTGGCGTGTAGTGTGTTATAACTGGGCAGTTTCTGTTTCACCTGTGGCCACTTTTAATAGTGTTGACCAAGGCTCCTTGATACAGACACAAATTCTTCTTGTCCAAAGGCAAAACTAGCTCTGTCTGGGGTTGTAAATGAGAGTTTGAGATTGGCACCCTGTGTTCAAGATTCAGATACAGTGTAACATTACCATGCACTGGTCCATGTACAAATCTTGTTTATTTCAACTTCCCCAGACAAACTGTCTGCATGGGACATACAATGTTGTCTACTTTTGTCAGCTGGCAACAGCTGAAACTAATTAGTGTGAGCAGTTTTATTGCAGTTCACTGCAGTAGCTTTAGTAATTTAGCAATTCTCTTGTGTGTTCTATCCAGACACTCAAATGAGTCGGTTCTTCTTATCTACAATGTTATTAACAAACCTTGTGCGCCACTTACAAAAAAGTAAACGTAATGTATATGAGACTGTCCAACCATCCTGTTTTTTGCTGTAGCTACAGGTGTAATAAAAATTGATTGAATTGGATATAATGGATTTAAAAAACAAACATTCATCACACTTCGGTTTATATATGCTAAGTTTTTGACGGATGTCTTACACTGTTGGTTGGCTGATTTGCATAAATTGTGACTCATTGAAATTAAGCCACATTTCAAAACTCACTGCACCGTGGATTTGTTCGGATTTCAGCTCGTGCATTGGTCATGTTTTGGTTGGGTTTTGTATCGACACAAGTGTGTGGCACAAATGATCATGAACCATTTGGCAACCGTAAGTACTGACAGCACAGAGTGTTATCGACCAGCAAGAGTAAAGGTTAAGCAGAAAGTCTGTTGGGCGCGTTATACTGATTTTCAATTCATTTGCATTGTACATGAACGATTAACATCAGCTATACAGACAAAAATAACCATCTCATAACACGGCACCTCAGGACATATTTTTAAATACGATGGATCCAATGTTATTTTTTTTGCTGTACAGACGGCGCTGGAAACAATAAAGGACTTGCCAAACAATTAAACTACAAAATATGCTGTGTGTTTCAAGGGGATTATCGTAAACTCAATAAGTTGTCAATATATCGAGCCTATCGGTAAAATATTAACAATTTTCGATGATTTAAACACTCTATGTACCTGTTTCAAATCTTCGTATCTCATGAAAAAGAACCAAGGTTCGTCTATGTACTGGTACCAGGCTTTGAGGAAATCTGGGTAGGGTCCGTAGATCGCTGAAAGATCAAAGTTTGTGTTGAAATTTATTTTGCGTTTTCAGCCAATTTGTTTCATGGAGTAAGTTCAATGCATGGCCATGTTTGTTCTGTTAATTTGTTTTGAAATGGTAAAAAGACATCGTGAGAAGTAAGCGTTCCTTCGTGGATGTTAGGATTGTGGCCCGGATTTTTATAAAAAAGGGGAGGGGACAGGCACTGTCTTCGTTTCGGCCAAAATCTAACCGCTTGAATCTGAAACTTACTCAATCCCTGCAGATGTGCTTCGAAAAACTGGTCCCAGTCAACAGGCAAGAGAAAACGTACTGAATGGTGCCAGCCGAAAAGAGAAACTGCCAAATCCTTGGGATTTCTGTCAATGAAGACAGTCTGAAAATGGACGAATAAATAAAAAAAGTAGAATTATTAAGAAAGTACAGATAAAATATGAACTATGAATTCATAGCCATAACCACTATGAAAGAATTGATCATTCAGCTTTCCGCAAATTACGCAAAAAAGGAATGCGTCTTTCTGATTGGATGAGAACTCACGCAAGCTCATTATGAGTTGCCACTTTTGACGACGACTATTCGTGCCAAGTATTCCCATTGTTAACTATGCTCGGTGCCGGGCTCTGAATTGTCGTCCAATAAGGTTGCCCTAATATATGCTTTCTCCGTTTCATGGACTCAAACCACAAAGAAAACTATTTTTAGAAACACACATGTTGATATAGTATAATACATGTAGCGATACCCCTAGGCGAGAGGACCTTTGATTTTAATGCAATGAGTTCTTTTGGGGGTTTTGCCACACATTATCCCTAATCTCATGTCTGCCCGCCTGCATGAGCCTCCCGATATGCAGATGGATCGGAGGGTTATATCTGATTGGTAGAATGTCACTATTCAAAGCAACTTAGGGAGTATATTGTGTATAATTCAATGATAGCCTTAAGATTCAGCCGACCAATTGAATAACGGCTTCCGAGATGCTGCACATTTAGTACCCCGTGTGGCAAAGGTGTTTGCTTGATAAGATAAGGTATACAACGGAGACAAGCTATAGCAACTTACTTTGGGTTTCTTCGTAAACAACTGCTTTGGACTGTACTGCGGGAGCAAATGCGTCGGTACTCGGCGGGGAGATTCTGCCTTCAACACGACGCTCTCAAGTAGTGACGGCACGTCCTTGATCCCTACATCGGCGAAGTCTGGATGGGCGGACGGTCCCAGTTCCAGCAATGGGATTTTCTCCGGCAGCGATCTTGTCTTGAGGATCTCCAGGTTGTCGATGTTCAGAATAGCATCTAGGATTTCACACACCCAGTTTGTTCCTGGAAATCGAGAAATCAGAGTTTTAGTTGACGAAGGTCATCGTATGAGGATCAAAGGCAAGTGGCAATGAGTGAAACATATTTAAGCTGTATTCAGTGTAGTGCCTCGCGGTGGGAAAGGTACAGCCGCATTTTTAACTTGACAAAAAATTAATACAGAATTAGAAAAAAAATATTGCAATCAAACTAGAAAATAAAATTGTCGCTGCAATAGTACGCTTAATTATTAACCTCAAATGTAAGGTTTATTAAAATTCAATGCCCTCCAGAAATTTCTGAAGTACTTGTATTTGTCACGCATCACTGTATGTGATGACCACTTTCTGCCTATGGGCTGGATGCCTTGAAATGTAATAAACGGAACTGAACTGAACTGTTTGTTTCTTTGTTTGTTTCTTTGTTTGTTTGGAATTTCAGTACTCGAACACTGCGTCTGTACTGAGCAAGACAATACAAATAAATGTCATTACAGAGGAGCAAAAACATTTACTTTTGGGGTTTTTTCGTTTCGTTTTGTTTTGTTTTTTCCAGTCAGAGTGGTAGTCTGGTGACTGGCGTTGGCGAGATCCGTCAGGCCGGACCGTGATCGATTCGATCTCCCGTCACGCGTTCCGTTGTGTCGAGTGCTTAGGTGCTGGTAAGGCAGCGTGACAGGGCTGCACGGGCGACGAACGGGCGAGTGGGGCCGAGCGCGGGTGAGTGTTTTCATGGGTGACGGTGCACGTGAAATACCATCATTTGTACGCAGGGCAGAGGGTAAAAAGGACCATATATATTTGGTCAATTATGACACAAGTCACGTGCGGTTCCCGATACTAGCGATTAAGATCTCCATCGATGGCGTGATTGATTTACAGGATGTATTTTTAGAACCCCTTTGACTTCTTTCCCTCCCACCTCGTATTTTTCCTGATAATTTACAAAGGTCGATTAAATATATTTTGCTTTGTGTCTCTACTTGCTTGTCACAACAATTGTGAATATGTAAATGTTCAGCAAAGGCCTCTCCGTTCTGTTACACAATTTAAAATATTTTAATAATAGGACTCATAATTAACGATTATTTTCGTAGTTTGATCGACGCGAAACCGTAAAATAATGTTTTCAAAGCCTTAAAATACTGACAAAATAGCTTAGGGAATACCGAGCAAACGTGGCATGCTTCTATGTGCAACAGTTCCGTTGAGGGCGCTTGCAACATTTTTGAGGAAAAGTTATCCAGGGTACAAGGCGGAGTCACAACAACTATTTTCAGTATGAACTTTACACTGTCTATAGCTACAACTATGCTTTGCCGCTTGAATTCAGCACCAAAATAACGCTTGCAAAGGGCAGGTCGTTAATCACGCTACTGCTGACAATATGCTGTCGCGTGTAGCCTATTAGGTGAAGAGGCGGCGCTATATGCTTGTAAAGCTATAGGCGGACACTTCAACCCAAAGTCAACCCGACCGTGGCCAACCCAGGCTAAAACCGACACGGTCCACATTCCTGCGGGCAAGCATCAATTTGGTCTCGAAACCAGCTCGAACAATAGCCGACCCGGTCCGAAACCAGCGTAACGATCAAAATCGTAATCATAGACCCAAAGTATGAATCTGTTTCACGGCCGTTGACTAGTTAGCATTTGTGTAAATGGTGCAACCGGATATATTCAGTGGATGTAGTTAGGACGAAACAAACACAAGCGACCAACACATCATCTTATGTAAAATCAAGCAACATCAAACCAACACAAATGTTATGTGTTCGCGCGGCAATACTTTAATATCTACTTCACTAGATAGAATCAAATATCGAAATGTAAGATGTTGGCTTTGTTTCCATCCAACGTGGATAGAATATGCCGTAGAGTGAGATGTAGTAAGGCCAAGGGTTTTGGTCGGGTTTGTCTCAGTCCGAGGTCGTGTGCTAGGCCCGAGTTAGTTTGAATCTATAGTTGACTGTGAACCCATTTCAGCCAGAGGTCAAAGTCCAAAATGGGCAGCGTGCCCATGACAGAATGAAAAACGAGTATGCAAAATGTAAAGGCAGTATAATGCATGGGTAAACGAGTGAAAACAAGATCGAGCGGTCTGAACTTCGGATTTACTCCGTCAGCCGCGTAGCAAACTCCTTCAGCAGATTTTCGAGTGCTGTGCTTTTCAGCAGAAACCATTTCCTACGGTATGCGGCGCGACATGAGGGTCGACGGCATTGAAAAAAAAAATCGGATTGAACGAACGAATGGAGGGGTTATACTGTGGTTATTGCGATGAACAATTGCAGCTCTGTACCCCGAATGTCAATTTGTGTCGAATATTATCAGCCTGTTCTGATATTTTCGAAAGTGACGCGTAGTCTGACGCGGTTTTATCCGTCGTTCACATTCGGGTGGAACGCGGCAAACTATTCCGCGCCACCGTCATGGATTTTGAATTTCTTTCTTTCCTATCCTCTATTTTCTTGTTGATTCTTGTGTCGCCTCTTCCTATATCGGAATGCAAAGATGCCTGTAGGTGACATTAATAGCCAAACCTGCCCACAACAGATTCTCCTGATTTTAAAATATACAACAACTTACCGGCTTTCGGGTACGTCACTAAAAACACATCGTCATCTCTAACCTCGAAATTTCTCAAGGTAGTTTTGAGCTGTTTCTCTTCCATTATGCATGGCATGATAAGGCCAGGCTCCAAAAAATAAGTCAGTTTCCAGGGATGCTCCGCGCCGGGTTCGATCCTCATGTTTGCAGCCATTTTCAGACGACCTCCCGTGTCGAGACAGAAAATAATACTAGTCGTAAGCTATCAGCAGAATGCGTTTTTGCTGCCTATGAAAACCTTTTTATACCTTCCACCGAGTTACCGTACCTGACCTGACTAATAATAAGGTCAGCGACCCATCATTCCATTTCAGATCGAAGGTGTCGCGATATGTGCGAGGGTATATTGTTCAAAAAGTTCGACATCATACGCTGTCCTTGATTTTGAACCGAGAGGTGAGTCCACGCGGGTGCATGATTCTGGGGGGAAATCGCCAATACGGTCGTGTTGCACAATATGTTTCTTTTAGATGGGCCATTGAGTTTAAACATTGGCATCAACATTTTGTTTTTTCACTTTTGCATTGCTGAGTACTAGTTGCTAGCGCTTGCCTGCCAACCCATGGTACAGTATTACATTGTCCGTTCCTAAGGGGAAACGCTCAACTTTAGTCAAAGAAGATTATTCCGGGCTGCAATTATCATAGATGGTGACAGTATTACCGTTCCTACAAGATATCGTCATTAGAGCAGGCAAAATGTTCTAGTTGAGATTGGTAGACTATATTTCTGCTATCTGGAGATGAAAATCATGAAATACTTGAGAATGGCTTCAAGACACCAGGGTAGGGGAATATTCCTGGGCTCAGAGTCTAGGGGTACTGGATTGAACAATAACACGTTAATCATGCATAATCATTTCTTTGTCTATACGACCCAGTTACCTTCACGGCATGCCACTGGGTTAGTTTTGAGCGGTGAGGCACATAGAGGGATTTCCTCCAGGATTTACTGGGCCAAGTACGCCATCAAAAGCACACTCGAAGTTGTATGCTAATTATCCTGCCCAGACTGACTTCGTTTTTTACTGTCTACGAATTGAACATACTTATATTTTACTCACACCGAAGTGGACGTTCAAAAAGTTAAACAAACCGAACCGTCTGGAAAATTTGATCCATAATTAAAGAACATAAGTACAGGGTACCATAAAGTGGTCCTATAAACGGGGTCGTTGGAACTGATTACAACAAGGGCTTGTAGCCTAATTCATGTAGCATTTCGCTTCCATAGACAAGCATCATGATCGACGGTGACGCGACCTACTGTAACAATAGGTTGATAGGTTGCTATCTTGGAATTTCAAAAACCTTATCGTTTCATTTGAGTATATACAGGTTTAGATAAATATATCCTTCGCTTTATCCCAAAGCAAGGCAAAATAAAGTAAATCGACATTGTAATGCAGCAGCTATACTCAAGCTCTACTAACGAAAATGGTTTAAATTTCCATACGTAAAAATAAGAAACTATTATCTCTGTGAGCATGGTTATTTACTATTTTTCAAGTGCAAATCCTCGAATTGGCAAATTCTAATATATGAGCTGGTTTACATAATCTGTAAGCTGGCAATGATCTTGAAAATACAAAAAATGCTCTTCTAACTTCTATCAGCTCAGCTACAACCAAAAACCCCATCATATTAGAGTCACATAAACACGGAAGGGCATATCATTTCGCACCGTACGCTTCAAACATATTCTTCCTTCGCCGAAATTATTGCTTATAAGTAGCACAATATGTTTGCTGATAGAATTGGATGTCGATTCTTGAGTTTGGCTTTGCATTATTAGTTTAAAAACATTGACCTTTTCCGTGTTACTAGGGCAAAGTATTAGCCCGGCTTTGTTGCCTTCGGATATTAAATAGCTCGGGATAATAATGAGATTAAGGCTTGCGTCTCTTTTTTTTTCTTAAAATGTCATAGTGCGGATGACACTGCACTATATTGTGATAAAACTTGGGGAGGTCATAGGCTGACTCTCGACGCATATAAATCAGCCGTGATTCACGGGCTAACATTTGGGTACGGGTCGACTGGATGATGTTTCTTGCTGAATGGATTAGGTGTCAGTGGCAAAGGAGGACACAAGGACCCTCAGTAAAACCGTCACTCGCTGACCAGACATAATCCCAAACTCAATAGCTTACTTCAAACCATTTTCAGATCAATGCATTCGAAATCAGCTGAAAGAGCTATCGTTAGGGTAGAACGCGCCTCGGGGACAGAAATACGGGCTTTCAAATTTTATCAGTTCTCCTCTAATCTACCACTTGTGGGGGCTCATTTTAAAGCTCTTGCTTGGTGAAAGAAAAGTTTAAACCGTCTTAGTTTTTCAAAAATGGAAATTATATTTTCACAATTGAGTTAACACAGGGATGACGGCCATTTTGAATTTCAAATATCGCGAAAGCTTAGAGAATTTGTCTCGCTAGTACAAAATTTTGCACAGTGACCCCTAATTTTTATTCTTGCTTTGGTGAGAGAATGATCGAAAGCTTCATTGGTGAAAGTTTTAGCAAAAGTTTAAGTCTTTCACTTTCGAAGTGCATTACCTTAAGTGGAAGATTAGTATAACGCAAAAAACACCTGATATCTACTGTGATGTCAGATACAGTCTGAAAAATCCATCTGTCAAATTTTTTCATTCAAAATAAGACTGATTAATACACAGAACCGGACTTGTGGTCCAGAAATACCGCTTTATTGAGCTGTTCAGCGTATCAAAAATTTAGTTAAACCTTCATAACTGAGTCCACCAAATGATGGGCGGTGAGAAGGTGCCAAAATAGATTGATGCAAAACATTTCTTTACGTTTTTAGAATGATTGAATTTGTTGAAGATTTGAATTGACAGTGCAGACCAAAACGTAAATAGAACTGGTCAACTTCAGTGTCGTAAACAGCGGTACAAGTTCAATGTCAATGGAAAAGCCATTAGAGACTTGCAGAAGCTAGCATCAGATGATGTAATTGCAGTATCCATAATGTATATCAACTATTGGGAGGGTTCCGTTTTTCTTGAATTTCATTCAGTTCTACTAAATAACAGAATTTCTTTGGCAGCCTCCTAACTTTTAACTTATAAAAGTTGCCTTATAAGATGAGCTCGTTTACCAAGCAACACGATCTAACCAGTGCCCTATGAGAGGGACGCATCTTCATTTATGTACATAAAAATAATGATGATACGAAAAGATATTGTCATCAAAATAAAATCTGACAAGTCTTTCTACTAGTGAGTACGTGTCACCATGTAATGATAATCCACTGTGAAAGGTCCCATCCGTCAGGTTAAGTGACAGTACTGAGTACGAGAAGTCGTGCCCAGGTCATGCCGCTGCAGCATAATAAACGCGATTAGGGTGAGTGGCTGGCATCGTTTTGGGGACTCCGCATGCTACAATACCAAATATGATCATGTTAAGTTATCACCAGATAGTGTACTGTGGGGAATTATGCTAGTTTGGTCAAAGCAAGTACATTTCTCTTTGACATGAACAGGTGACAGATATCATTATTTGAAAAAAAAAATTAAACACGTTCAGGCCAACCCAAAATCTGCGTCGATGAAGTCAAATGTTGTCTTTTCGATAAGAGTGTATGACGTAAACCAAAGTGTGAGTTCTTATAGGCTTTTAAAGGCCAGCCGCGATAACTTTTGATGATTTTTATCCCACTATTTTTGTTTTGAATGGCAACCGCAGTTTCTTGTTCAGCACCCAAACGCATACTGAGATGCACAGTATTCAGTTTGTTAATTCAGACTTTACATGTGTAGACTGTATCGTTATCGTTGACGAGTGAAATGAAATCCGGACCGGAGTACAAATATAAACAAATAACAGTGCATTTCACATGTATAGACGCTGAGTTGACAAGCTTTGTAGTGGCTCTTTCAACATACTTTTGGGTTTGAGTAGAAGAAGAACTTGCAATTGGATAAAAAACTATCAAAAATTACAGCCACTGTCCCTTAAAAAGTGTTAGAGCAATTGTCTGCAAAAAAACAAAATAGTGAAAATCAAGAAATGGCTAAACGTTATGAGTTGAACGCTGGCAAATTGTCTTTTCACTGTACTATAAATGTTTGCAACTGGTATGTGGATGATCTCTGCTTCAAGACACATCCTAGAAAGTAAATGACTCGTTTACGAAAATGTGAAAATATCTCTGAGATCTTGCTAATTTTTTGTTCTCAATATGGCGTAATGTTCATGTTCACTTTATAGCTAAACTGATGTGTAAGTGGGAAAAACGAAATCATGGTTGATTAACGGCCAGGAAGAATAATTAAAGTATCCCTCGGAATCGATATCGGTTAATCTTGATAAAACAATTTGCAATGACCCCTGATATTTATTCTTGATTTTGAAAGAGAATGGCCGGATGTTTCCTTGAGGAAAGTTAGAGCAAAAGTTTAAGCCTTTCACTTTTGAGGCGCATACTATCTTAACCAGTTCCAGGGACACATGGAAAGCTGCCGACCTGATAGGGATATAATCAGATATAATCAGATCCTTAGAATCGAAAGCTATTAAGGGACTGATCATTAGATCTTGGAAGGTGGAGTGGTCACAATCAGATTGTAAATATTTTTATGCGATTGTAAATTTTTGATTTTTTTCAAAATAAGTCGTGATGTGTTATTTTCTAAGTAAACTGTCAGATTTATATTATTTTTTTGCGTTCTGATTTCATTTTTTTTATTTTGCAAACTAGTTTGAAGATTTTTTCCCTTTTTGCTTTGGAATTTTTTTCTGTTATTCTGTTTTTGACCACCCCTCCCAAGATCTGATGGTTCATCCCTAACTAAGCAGTCTAATACAGGCAAAACAGTCAATGAAGTATTACTACATATATTCGGCAACAGGTTTCAGAAATATGGAGAAAATATTTGCATCTCGGAGACGACTATTCCAAGTTTTTCTGCTCTTAAATTCATTAAAAAGTGCAGGGAAGGAATCTCTCTTTTACAAATAAAGCAAGTACCCTTGAGCCATTCAGATATCTATCGTCAGCGGCGAAAAATATTCAACACCAAACTGAGAACATCCAGTGTCTGTTAATTGACAAATTTGTCCAATAGTGACTGAAGTTTACCCCGAAGAAAGGGAGCAGAACACGTGACCATGTGACGTAAAGCTATGCAGAAATCAAACTCATTCACTGGTTGTCTTATGCGAAGTTGCAAACAGCATAGGAGGACAACATGTGAGTTTACACTCTGCATTGGGAAGTTGTTTGTCTGATAAAAAGACTACAGCTACCAACAAAACCTTTTTGTACCCAAGCAAACGGGATCCACGTACCTGGCCCGAAAACCAAAATGCGGTGACCTGTGACCCATGTACCCAGACATGTCAAAGCGGTAAGATGCCTAACTACAATTTTATCTATCGATGGAGTTAGTTAGAAATGAAAAATATTCAACACCCAGCGAACAACATCCCGTTTCTGCTAATTGACAAATTTGTCCAACACTGACGGCGCGGGTTACCCTGAAAAATGGGAGTAGAACACGTGACCATGTGACGTAAAGGTATCAAACGCACTCATGTGTTGTTTTTTGAAGGTGAAATAAACAGGATGGGCGGTAAATACTTGGATATGTGGGCTTACACTGTTCGTTTGGAAGATGTTTGTCTACCAAAAAGGCTAGGTACCTTTCTTCGTACCGAGAAAAAAACTAAAAAGCAAATGGGATCCGCGTACCTAGCCCACAAACCACAGTGTGAAGACCTGTGACCCATATACCCAGACGATGTCAAAGTGGTAAGATGCCCCAATATATCTATGGATAGAGACTGAAGTACAGAATCATAAATTGTCTCTTTTGTTCTGACGTACTTTGGTTTGACGTACTGCCTGGTTGTGTTGAAGGTAAAGAGGGTCATCTCATATTATCACACTAAGTTCAGCGAATGAAACGCTCCCCATAGATAAGATAAAAACATTGAATTGTACTTTTCTGACAGAGCTTTGATTTTAGAACAGTTGGCACAAATTCCCATCACCATATAAAATAATGTTGCAGCTGTGAGCGGCTTCTACCTTATTCCGGGACAAATACAATTACAAACATTTATGATTTGGCAATCCAAGTATCCAAGGGAATGGTGCGATCTTAGACGACCGTTGCATGGGTAAACACTTCACTTTCTCTACCGCTTCCCCTAATCTTACCTTCGGGAAACTCCAAGACCCATGGTACTACATTTGTATTGAGCGCAGACTTGTCACCATCAGATTTACTACTGGGCGTGATCCTTGTCGCAGCTAACAAATCTTCACAAGGGTCTGCCAACTTATTGACATCAGCCGTATGTGCGTTAAGTGACCAACATCATAGACTCAAGACTTGCGAACGATGGCCAGACTATTAGGGAGCCGTCATTATTTACGGCCTGGGGGTCGGAGGAATTGCTTTAGAAACTCCAAAATTTCGAGTACCCCCCCTGCCAACCATGACGTGTTTGAGTAACCCCCCTCTCTGCTACAGAAATTTTGAGTGATCCCCCCCAACAAAAAAAATTGGGAAAGTTAAATATCTATACAGTAAAATGGATTGCTGCTGCGACAGGCCCTGTACAGACCCTGATTAAACCCTGTGGTACAGGTCTGTGTTGGAAAGAGGTTCCATTGCTGTGACAGGGGCTGATGTACAGGTCTGTGTATAGTGCTCTGATGACATGCAGTGCTCTCCGTAGGATTTTTTTTACAGGAGGGTGAAGATGTGGTGTGAAAGCACCACAAGCGACCACGCAACGGGGGGAGGTCAGGAGGGGGTGCCCCCTCCTGCCGTTGGAGCTTTTGAAAAATAGAGATTAAAATGGTGTTATTTGGTGGCATTTGGGGAGTATTTTTTTCAGATTTTTTTCTCATAAAAAAACTCAAAGGAACAGAAATCTGAGACAGTACTCCAAAACTTATATTTCAGTTCACTGATTGCAATGAAGATTACATTTTTTGAAAACGAAAAAATAGCGACAGACATACATTTATTCACATGTATTATTTATCATTATTTTCCTGCCATAAAAGATGGGTTTGTTGTCAAGGCATTCCACTGGTTTTAAACTTTATAGAATCAGAATTAGCTTGCTTTACACATTTTCCCCTATCGGTAACCTATACTATGTAGAATATAGAAAGCAGACGTTTCTCATGAATTTTCAGGCAAGTATATCAATCTTTAATCAGGAAATACTGAACAATTTACTCAGTATTAGCCTCTAACATAAGGCTTGCCACGTCGAATAGCTGATCATTCTCGTCTGAAGATCACAATAACGTGAAACACATAGTGTAATGAGATTTTAGTTTCTACTTGAA
>LD350882.1:57615-79980 GCA_001465055.1 Ptychodera flava
TGTCACTGACTTAAGACAGGTTCCTCAAGCGTAACTTTAGTTGATTAGACACCCCTTCTGTGACTTTGCCGATTATTTTTACCGATTCTTTAATACTGGTTTGAATTCGCAGGCAGTACAGTCCAGTGAGAAGACAAAATTTTACCTTCAAAGTTGTTTCCATGTTTAGGGTATTTTTATGAGATTCACACTGCTGTTCATATTGAAATAGGGGCCGAACCGAGGAGGCAGTCATACTGACAAACATAAACCAAACGGCACGTACACATTGGCACACATAAATCACTACCACTCAAAAGGAAAGTGAAGAAAAAGGCGAAGGTACACCTTAAGGTATGGTGACAGCTCGGCGAGGGCATGGAAGAATCGAAATTAAGGTAGTATGCACCTCGAAAGTGAAAGACTTAAACATTTGCTCAAACTTTCCCGAATGAAACTTTCAACCATTCTCTTACCAAATCAACAATAAAAATCGGGGGGTCACCGTGCAAAGTTTGGAAATAGCGAAATAAATTTTCCAACATTTTGCGATATTTGAAATTCAAAATGCCCGCCATTCCTGTGTCAACTCTATAGGGGAAAAAATTTAAATTTTCGCTTAGGCGGTAAAAGTTTTTTTTTTTCCAAGAGCTTTAAAATGAGCCCCCACAAGTGGTAGATCAGAAAAGAATTGTAGAAGTTTGAGAGTCCGAACATCTGTCCCAGAGACGCGTTCTACCTTAAGGTAGAACGCACCTCGGGGACAGACATTCGGACTCTCAAACTTTTACAATTCTCATCTGATATACCACATGTGGAGGTTCATTTTAAAGCTCTTGGTGAAAGAAACTTTTCACCGGCTTAGTTTTTCGAAATTCGAAAATTTTTATTTTTCTCCATAGAGTTAACACAGGGATGGCGGCCATTTTGAATTTGAAATATCTGTAAATCTTGGGTTATTTGTTTCTCTAGAACCAAAATTTGCACGGTGACCCCCGATTTTTATTCTTGATTTTAAAAGAGAACTGTTGAAAGATTCCGTGATGAAATTTTAAGCAAAAGTTTAAGTCTTTTACTTTCGAGGTGCATACTACCTTAACTACAAAAGGAAGACCGAACCACCGACTGAATAGAGTGAACGTTTGGGCGATAAAATTTGTCCAGATAGCTCTAAATAGCAGGGGGGTTGGGATGGGGAATTTCATATCGTCTATATTTTGAGTAGATATAAATGACGAACTAGATTAGAGGGACAGTATAGCTGTAACTTTGAAGTTGGCAGTATCTTCACTACAGCTTTCTAGAAAAAAATACTCTTTTCACTTCTTGTACTTTACGTATCTTGGAAAACAAAGTTCGCCAAATCAACTTATCATGTACAATACGTCAAGATGTTATCAAGTGACAAATGAATTTCAGTTTCGATTTAAGGTAGTATTTGCTTTAAAAGTGACATTAGACTTAAACTTTTGCTCAAACTTTCTTCAGTGAGACTTTCAGCCATTCTCTTTCTAAATCAAGAATACGAATCAGGGGGTCACCGTGAAAATATTGGTGCTAGAGAAACGTATTACCAATGATTGACCGATATTTAAAATTCAAAATGGCCGCCCTTCATGCAGTTGTTAACTCTACGGAGAAAAATAGGCGCATTCTACCTTAACTTTAGTCAACAACAGCGAATTTTGAAATAATTACAAACAATTTAGCTGCGTTGAACAAGAGGCATTTCGATGTTATTTTGGTGGTAGAACGTAAAAGAATTTTTCACAAACATAACAAAAATAACATCAGCTTATTCACAAAATACTTTTGGTCAAGTTCGGGTACATCCCAACTGACGTTCACGCGCTGCGCGTCAGGGGTTTGGACAGAACCTCAGTCTGAAATGACCCATCGAAAATAACTTACAAAAAATATCTAAAACTACTGTCTGTCATGCAATTTCCAAAACCAACAAAGCAATAATAAAGCAATCAAAGAGAAATTAAGAATGGCCTAATTTACATATACAAATGTAATCGCAAATGCAATGCCTGAATCTGACTAATGTTATCCGAAAGGAACTCGAGTCGATTTTCACCAGCAACATGGAGATGCATGTAATTCCTTTTGAATCTCTTTTTCCAATAGGATGAAAAATCAGTCGTAGATACATATTTTGGTCTTTTTGGCAATCATTCTGCGAAACCAAAGAGACATACTATAGTAATACCATTCTTTTTGAGAATAAATACACGTATTCAAACTTACTTATTGCATGAGTACAGTGATGGTCAAGTCTGATGAATAAGTCAGAATGATATAGTAGATGCACTTGAACTTTCCCCAGCTCGTTGAGGTTCTTGAATGGCGACTTCGCCTCCATATCTGATCATACAAAGTACCATGACGATGTCCTGTTGTCCTTGCCGTATGCAAATGTCATCGCAAGGGCGGCGAAAGGACGCGAGAGGGCATTAACCTAATGACATTAAAGATGAAGACCTTTCCTACATCTGACATTAATTAATCTGATATGACATCAAGAAAATTATATTTGTTTTTGGTAATTCCGTTCCTCCTGGCTCCAAGCTTTCATGGAGATTTTCGAAAAAGACTTGTCAACTTACAATTTAATTGACGTTTGTTTCCTAAATTGGATTGTTATAGGAACTTTAAAGATATTTTAGAGCAAGTATTGTACTTGAGAATTATCGAAAACCACTATAGAGAAGCCCTATGTCAACTCAGGATCTCAGCACACAAATTGAGGATTGAAACGGATAGGAGATTGTGAAACAAACCAACAAACGTGACGAAAGAATGTGTATATTTTATAAGGAGAATAACATGGAAGACGAATTTCATTTCTGTATCATAAATCCGTTGTATCATGAGTTACGAGCTAAATACATTTCCAGATACTTGTACGGAACACCATCCGATGATAAATTTATTTCTTTTATGAGTAAACTCGTTTTGCGCAATCTTGCCAAATTTGTCTTTTTTGCCACGGAAAAGCGCTCTGAAATACCTAATGATTTTGTTATGTGCTTTTCCCATTTAAATACAGCTGCTCTGCTGTTTAGAAGTTTTGACTTTGAGTCCCTCTCATTAGACTTTGTAATCAGTCATGGTATATTTAGAGGCTGGTGGCCTATGGTATCTGAATAAATTACTTCTACCGTGAATTCTGGAACCGAGTAAGCACAAATTGATCGTTTTCAACGACTTACCACTCTATTGTGTCCAAACTATATACGCTGTAAGATACGCAGATATTTTTCACTTTGGCCTTGCTCTTACTATTAAAATAACTGTAGAATCTAAAAAAAGTTCTACGGTGCTAGGGGCCCCTCATCACGAGCACAATCAAGACACATGATGCATGATTAAGTCGTATACAGTGCACTGCTAACATCTAACGGGGGTAATGCTGCACTAGTGTGACATAAAGGTACTCCGTATAGAAGTTTCTTGATTTTTGGTAAAGACTGGAGTATTACATAGCAGGTAAGTAACTTGCAGAAAGTAAAAGGCAATGCTTCGTTTAGGACACCCATACCTAACGTCACTTTGGTTTGTGGACTTTCGTTGCAGGCGGCACATCAAGTCCAATTTTGAAGGAGGTTAGTGTGAGGTTAAGGGTCAACTTTAAGGTAACGAACACAATGTCCCATCTAAAAAGGCAAATGTCGATAAGATGAAAGTCTTTCCGAAACAAACAGTATTCATCAAATGAATTGACATTGGTATTTCACGCATTTAAAAAATACTTTTTTTATGAAATACATCAAAACTCATATCGAGACATTTTTATTCAGCAGTGGCTCTATATTGTGTCTGAACTTTTCCGGTTTAACTTTGAAAATGGCAGTGTTGCAAGCGCATGATGCCTGGTCGTCGTGCGAAGTGACCATAACAACGTCTGTTGATCTGCAACTGCAATAAAGGAAATTTCAAACGTGAATTAAAATGAAACTTACCTCGGATTGGGACGCTTCCCGGGCAAGATAATAAGACGTCGAATCTTAGACACCGAAAATGTTGTCAAACTTCATGTCACCTGGGTACCGAAAAACATGTACAATGGAAAGTTTGCAGGTCGAACTGAACGCGAGAATACAACTTTAAAGCGGTGACTATACCACCAAGCACCTCTGCAAAAACAGTCCCATACCCAATGATGCACGGTTTAATCATGCACATTTGTAATTCCTTGAAAAACACCCAATCGAATGACACTTGCGATTACAGCTACCCCGAACAAAGGACAAATAAATTTACATGCCGGTAAATCATACAAGCCCCTGTCATTGCGCAGTTAAACGCATATAATACTTTCCTATAATTCAAATTTTGAATAGTTATATTATTAATGTACAGATTACGTTTCTCTGCAATTTGAAGTACCTTTTGGCAATATAGTCTTAATTAAGCAAATACCTCAAATGGGAAATTTGCCCCCCCCCCCGGTGACAATATATATACTGCACTCTAAGAGATACCCGTACCATGTTATTGGATCTTATCATAGTGTACACTAACTAGTTCTAGAAAGGTGTATCACGAAAGCGTTGGGCAGTGGCAGTGTCCCATTATGTAGAACGCACTGCATTGACATCTGAGGGCATTGGGTATCCATCATATTCCAAATGATAAGGAAATGTCCCTACAACAAGAGCTGAACGAATAGCAGAAAGTATGATGAAACAGTATAGTGGAATGATACAGCGAGAAAACACAGGTGAAAAGGCAATAGTATGGCATGTATTCAACGTCACACCAGGGTTTGAAGCCATATTTAATCGAAATTGGCAGTCCCTCTCGGTATTTGCAAATTTTCTCTCATTAATTCCTGGTCTCATACTTGTACCACGTGGGTTTATTGGTTAATAATGAAAAAATTATGTCAAATAATTTTGCATTAACATTGGGTGCTAACATTGGTAATTAATGCACTCGAAGAGTCGACCGTAAACTTGAGGAGGGCGAAAGTGAGGGCGCCACCATGGCTTGGAGGGTATATTTTGTCCTAAGACTTACTATCTTTACCGGCATTTACATCTGAGTCAAAAACTGAAGACTTGGTGTGATTATGAGATTCATCCAACTCTTCATATGGATGCAGCTTGACAGGTATGTCCTCTCTGTTCGCAAGAGCAATCACGACTCATTTTTAACCCTGTTGTTCTGGCTATTATTACTTAAGTTTTTGTCTGGCATGTCTCCATCGTCGAGCTCTGTCACGTGGTGTTTTTGCTGTCCAGCCATCGGTCAACTCTGTTGCTCCGGGTTCTTTTGGAAGGTTCTTATTTGTACGCGTGTAATGTGTATCAGGGCATGTGTTGTTTTCGCCTGTCTGTCTGTCTGCCTGCCTGAGCTTTCCGTTCACACTTCATTGTCTTCAGCGGGGCGCATGGGAAACTTCCAAGAAACAGACTAAACGTGGAGACGAAATTGTTTCCTTCTGTTGAGTCTCAAGTTTACTTATAGACAGTAGAAAGGAGATCTCGCATCAACTGTCTATGCTTTAATGAATGAATCCACACCATTTTCGGTGAGAGATCAAGCATTGTCCGAACTGATCTTTTGTAACCAACTTGAATTTATTTTCATTACAGTGGGTGTTGTCTTTTTTTTTCATTTCCAAAAGTTGATGGCGAAGAGTTTACTCAGCTTGCTAAATAAGAAAAGCGGTGCCCTTTTAAGTAATCTTGACACCAGGGCAGACCTTTCTGAAGTAAATCACTCACATAAGGCTGTGATTGAATTGCCTATAGAAACTGGTTCACGGTACACGCACATTCCATTACGAAGGCATCTTCACAAATCGTTGTAAATGTATATCATGATGAAAAAGAGGTTTCTATGTGGGTCTTACTTCTTGCATTCGTACTTTTCCCTCTCGGGACCCCCTAGCTTGGTCGTATTTCCTGCCAGTGGAAGTGTGACCCCCTAGTCGCCTTAATTTTTGTGTATGAAGTTATCCCACAGATAACTCTCCCTACACTATTTTCATTTCAGAAAGGAAACCGTCGTCGGAACTGCGCCTGTGCGAGTTTCTTGTTTTCAAACAATGTATATTGTGCACGATATCTAGATGCATCTCATCATCATAGCTGCAACATTTAAATTATACGATGTAGATTATGACAGACATGTTTTAACTTTCATCAATCACCATTATACCTTGGATACAGTGTTTACATTGGTCGTATGGGTCCCATCGTATGGGTCCCATACAACCTTTGAGAGCAGGTCCGACGACTGTATCCCTTTAAACAATCAAATAATTGATGTTGTGTAAATTGAAATGCGGCTTCATGGATTTGGAAGAACTCGGAGTAAGCCACCTTTTTTAGAACTCGTAACAAAGAGAATTGGCAAGGTGCATTGGCCCTGTCCTTCAAATTAGGTCTGCTTATCAGTGGCGACTTCGCTTGCATAATAAATAATTTCTTGTGCAGGCGTTATATCAGACCAGTTCAATGGTCCTGTGACCTCCTTGTTCCATTTCTACGCCCAAGGCCTGCTTGCATCAGAAATCGTCTGACATTTGGTGAAGGACTGTTGGTAGAATGGACTTAGCGTGTACAGATGTACACGACTGGATATAGATTTCGAAGAGAAGATACTTTGCAAGAGAGATCAAACGATTTCTATTTCTTCATATATGACTGTCTCGTGTAGACTTTCATTAAATATCCCCGTCTGTGAAATATACGTACAGTAGAGGAGAGACATGAGGTGACCGGCTTTGTGGCCTAGAATGCAGGACACCTTGTTGTGGCTGCAGCGACTGTACTTACATCAATTGCTTGTGTCGATATCTTTCCAAATCAGGCCATTTTTAACAAGATCGTAACCTTACTGTTCTGTTTCGTTGCCCTCCTTGCAGCGCTGATCGCCTGACACGAAGGTTTACAAATATATAGAAAGAAAAGCACTATGGTGTACGATAAGGTTACAATGGTATATCTCCTTTGATTGAATACTTTGACAGGCAAAATACAGCAGGCCAATGGCGCTGGATATTGCTCATATCGCTCAAAGTCAAACTCGATAAGTGTATCACCACATCCACACACGCATTCGTTTACTGAAAATATACCAAATGAACTTGACGATCCCTCCCGTTTTTCCATTCTTTTCGACAAGTGTCGTACATGGCGGGGCAACTCTCAGTAAACACATTTCCACGGAAGTGACCAATAACCAGAGGTATGAGTATGGTAAGTCTGGGATTTTACCTCAGATCATGCACGGCTGTCTGATATTTAACCATGGCTTTTGATTCTTGGTCGGGCTATACCAAAAGTTTATGGAACTGTCGTGGAATAAGGATTGAAACGCCACAAGCCGCTGTGAACGGTTTTTTCCCAATACTGGCCAGTAAATGTTTCCCATCCATCCGAAATGAAGTTGCTTCCCTTGTGTTACGCATTTCTGATTTGTTCCCCATACAAAAATTAACAAAATAGAGTCTTAGAGAAAATCCCCGTTTACATAGGAATAATCTTATCCAAGACGGTGGAGATATTTGAATATTTGAGTCAATATGAATGTTAAAGTATGGTGGCGCTGTAAGCTAAAGTCAAACAGTAAGCTTTTCTTGAGCACTTATATTTTTGATAGCGATAGTTTTCTTAAACAGAATAATTAATCTGGAAACCACTTAAGGGATTGAGCAAAGTTAATCTCCGCCTTGTGTACCACTCATAATGATGCACTTTAATTCTTAACCCGAATCTTGAATCAATCATGAAGTGAAATATGACAATATGGTTACTTTGCTTAACTTTTCCTGATTTTAAACCCTGCCGTCGCATTGTGGAACGACTTCTTGACTTGGCGCGTATCTCATATCCACGCATCATCAAAAAGTTTTGATATTACAACGTGGAAGAAGAAGAAGAGCAAAAGATGACGTCAGAAATAACGTCTTGAATGAGGTCTCAATTAATGATCATACCTTCAACAACAAGCTCACAAGTGAAATGTATAGCATCTTTATTTATCGCTAAAATGTACAAGATGCACGTAATGATAACAAAAGAAATGTGGAAAGGGAAAACAACAGGAAGGGCAATATGATTTTGTTCAGAGTAAATATCTTGCATATCACTAAATTTCATCAATAATATTGTTTGATGGTGACGTATCTAATAGAGCCACATCTGACCCCTTGCCTAACATAACCAATTCACAGGGTCTTTTTATCTTTCATTAGAGAAGGGGGGTCCAAAAGACCCCAGCTATTGACTTGTATATTGACCACAATTTTTTTCAGAAAAACAAGCAAGACGCCAAGATAACGTACAACTGAATAAAAATAAAAATAAAAAAAATAAACTGTACTTCGGTCTCGACAATCATATTCTTGGCAATTTACCAATTTGATAACAGCTGGGCTCGTGGATTACACTGCCGAACACTCTTGTTTACGGGCTTAATGT
Organism: Ptychodera flava; assembly: GCA_001465055.1. Taxonomy (NCBI): domain Eukaryota; kingdom Metazoa; phylum Hemichordata; class Enteropneusta; family Ptychoderidae; genus Ptychodera; species Ptychodera flava. The sequence goes on from LD350882.1 coordinate 66,036, forward strand.
ACATTCCACTCGCTCAGGTGTATAAAGGCTTTGTTGAGACTGACAAGAAAAGCCAGTTTTTGTTACAAACACGATGTATCTCTATAAACTCGCTTTGTCTCTGTGAGCCCGATACACACACATCGCGACAGTCTGCCTTTGAGGTAATAGATGACGTGCTTTTTTGGATCATAAAGCCACAAGCAGGTTGTTTGTTTGTTAATTTCACTGTCACGTTGATTTCATAACTTTACTTGTTGTTGTTGCTGTTGTTGTTGTTGTTGTTTTTGTTGTTGTTGTTGTTGTTGTTAGGAACAAAGATGATATTGTTTAACAGTTTAAGAAAGTATCACTGGGGAGTAAGGAACGACTTCTTCGCCTTTCCTATAGGCATAAAATTTGCCAACACCGTGACGACTCGACCAAAAACCTACAAAATCCTCCTGACTGCGGCATTAGTTGGATTTCATTGAAGTACCCCATTAGTGGACATGTTACCACTAAAAACTGGAGCACTGCTATTTTTGCATTACACGGAAGAGAGCCTCTGTTTTCTTTTTGCATTTGCAGGTAAACTGGATATGTTAGATCCTTATTAATGTAAAACTATCCTCAACACCGACAACCTGCCAGCTGAGGTGCTGAAGACAATCACTGGTCGAGAATTTCAAGACTCTGGAACGCGGTTGCTCCACGCAGTTGGACTCCACTGGAAGACGACTGGGAAAAAGGTTGAACATCTCTCTTGGTGACGCAAGACATTTTGACACTAAAAGTCTTCTTTTTCCCGAAGGGTACCAACTCCTTTGTTACCTGAAGACTGTCCCCATCAGATGCTCAGGGAAAAAAGTAAACTTGGACAACAATGGAATGCGTTGAGGCGCTTGTAGTACCATGATGAAACATTTTCTGTACAACGCAAGATGCGAGGTACGTCGTATACCTGGATATTTCGTATTGATAAAGAATCGTTAGCTATTTAAAACGAAACAATACTCATTAGTGTAATCTGCATAAATGAACACTTATTCACTTCGCTTCTTCCACTAGAAACATTTTCACCTACTCTGTTCCTTTAAGGTAGTATGTGCCTCGAAAGTGAAAGACTTAAACTTCTGCTCAAACTTTCCTCATCGATGAAACTTTCAACTATTCTCTTACCAAATCAACAATAAAAATCAGGGGCCACCGTGCCAAGTATGGAACTAGCGAAAAAATCACCCAACATTTTGCGATATTTGAAATTCAAAATGGCGTCATTCCAGTGGTTACTCTACGGGTGAAAATTAAATTTAGGAATTTCGAAAAGCTAAGCCAGTTAAAGTTTTTCTTTCTCCAAGAGCTTTAAAATGAGTCCCCACAAGTGGTAGATCAGAAAAGAATTGTTGGAATTTGAAAGTCCGACTATCTGTCCCCCGAGGCGCATTCTACCTTAGGTGTGTACCTGTTTGCCATTCGAACATTTATCCTATTTCTGACCGTTTCCAGACACCTCGAAAATGAAAGACTTAAACTTTTGCTCTAACTTTCCTCAAGGAATCTTTCAATCATTCTCTTTCAAAATCAAGAATAAAAATAGGGGGTCACCGTGCAAATTTTGGTACTAGAGAAACAAATTACCCAAGATTTACCGATATTAGAAATTCAAAATGGCCGCCATCCCTGTGTTAACTCTATGGAGAAAAATAAAAATTTCGAATTTCGAAAAACTAAGCCATACAGAATTTTTCTTTCATCGAGAGCTTTAAAATGAATCCCCACATGTGGTATATCAGAAGAGAATTGTAAAATTTTGAGAGTCCGAATGTCTGTCCCCGAGGTGCGTTCTACCTCAATACGCGAGCTGATCTTCCATTAATGTCTGACAAATTTGTTGTACACACTGAGTACCTTAAATTTGGCATTTAACGTTTAATTTTCTCATAAAGAATTGTCAGGCATATTTTCGATGATTTCGCGACCAGGATGTTACAAGCATTATCTGTGAAAGAGATTTGCTCACAAGCTTTACCAAGGGTTTAAACAAGAAAATATTCGAAATATTTGTCCCTAAGATGCAGAAATTTCTCACTATTTCAAAAAGGGTGTTTTGTATCTTGTACCAGCCAAGAAACAAAACTTACATTGTTATTTCTCGTTTGCATTCCATTATAAAGCCATGTGTACCTGTTTGCCATTCGAACATTTATCCTATTTCTGACCGTTTCCATTGACTGAAATCCTAAGGATCTGGTTATGAGCAAACCTTCCATGGACGCACATGCAAAATTTGAGAAATCCGATTTTCCATGTAAGAGTCTTAACCCTTTGATATTAATTTTGTTCTTTCAGCGGACTAAGGATCATACCCTGAGTTCACGAAAGTCTGTTCAAAGCACAGATATGACAATTGGCTCCTTTGAATGCAATACGGAGACATTAAAAAGCCTGGTGTGCAAAATCTTCCCTGGGAATTACATAATGGCGTACAGGTTTCATTCAATGTACATTTGCTCTGTTGTGTTGAATATTAATTAGCTCAGAAAGTCAACTTCAACATTGTATTAATTCCCTAAAGAGACTACATTTACAAATGATGCACTTTAATAAAATATCCCGTTCAAAAAAATGTTTAATATCACTTACGCCCTACAAGGGTAATATCGCTGCTAAATATTTAGAGGTAAAACATAGATATAGGGCCTTCTCATCTCGAAACAGAGTTTAAATAAATAACTCTTTCATAATTATTTAAATTCAGGGGTCATCTTTCCGAACCGCTCACTAAAATATCACTTCCAAACAAATTTGAATATCATTTATGCTATAAAAATGATAATATCGCGGCTAAATGTTCAGAGGTTAAACATGGATATGGGGCCTACACATCTCGAAACAGACAGACTAAATAAATAATTCTTTCATAATTATTTTAATTCAAGGGATCATCTTTCCAAGCCGAGGAATAGAGACAAATATCATCTAAAATTTACGGATATTTGAAATTCAAGTGGTCGATATACCCTGTGTTAATTGTATAGTGAAATTATAAATTTCTACTTTCACAAAAACAAGTCGATGAAAACATTTGCTCTAGATTTCGGCCGATTTTCTTTTCAAACGATGACGTGTATAATTTATAAATATCGAAAAGTGATGTTGCACAGTGACTGACGGAGCTGAACGTCTATCATGCAGTTTTGTATAGTGTTTAGTCTGTGGTGTCTACAATTCGATTATGGCTCAACAGCTTTTATCCTGCATTCTGATATTTGTAATATGTTGTGTGCGCAGCGATGTACTTGTTATGTTACCAGGATAACTTGAAAGTGATATGACCCGCAACAATACTTCTTTTACACGGTGCTATCAAAACAATATGACGTGATAAAAAAATGAAGCCTTTTAAGGGCATAATATGAATGTATGGCGACCAGTAAACACTGACAGAGCACTTACTCAAAATAGATGTTTTCCTCTTACTTTGAGCACCATTACACATATTTAGTTTGGTGAATGGAGTGTAGTTGTAATATGACAACCTAGTGGTGTAAGTTTGGTTAAGGTACCAAAGTGAAAGACTTATAAACTTTTGCTCAAACTTTCCTCAATGAAACTTTCATCCATTCTGTCACAGAATCAAAAATAAAAATCAGGGGTCACCGTGCAAATTTTGGTACTAGAGAAACAAATTACCACAGATCTACCGATATTTGAAATTCAAAATGGCCGCCATCTAATATCCCTGTGTTAACTCTACGAAGAAAAATAAAATTTTAAATTTTTCGGAAAACTAAGACAGTGAAAATATTTGTTACTCCAAGAGCTTTAAAAATGAACCCCCGCAAGTGGTAGATCAGAAACTTGTTAAAGTTTGGGAGTCCGAATATCTGTCCCCGAGGCGTATTCTATCTTAAGAGGAGCAATTTTCTTAAAACGGTTTCCATGAAAGATTGAAAAGTAAGAAACACTTAGCTGGCATTGTCACTGTGAACCGAAGTGAGTTTCCAAAGTTTTCATGATATTTTACTTTCCGCTTTCGCCAACAGCTTACAACTCTTGTATCGAAATGTCCATCCTGTTCTACATTGTCGTCAAAATGAAAAGTGCCAGCGCAACGAAACTGCTTTCAAGACATGAGTGCATATATCAAACCGATGATTTAACACTTAATTTGTAGTTGTTTCTTAGAATCAAACAGCATTCACAAAAATTGTCAGTTCTTTGGAGAGGATCTAGTAGATAAGCAGCGACGTGAAGCGGTGCCTGTCACAAACTTTGCAGACACGAACTAAGCCAATGTGCAATGATACTTGCACTGTCTGCCAACCAAGTTTGTCAAAAAATAGAAAGTTAAAGGGTGGTGGTCGTCGGAATGGCGCTAGAAGGTCACTAGGGACCCCTACAACCGATACAAACACTGTATCAAATGTACGTTGGCGATTGATGAACGTTAAAACATGTTTGTCTTAATGTACATCGTAAACTTTAAATGTCGCAGCTATTTTGACATGATGCATCTATATATGGTGCACGAAGTACATTGTTTGTAAACAAGAAAGTCGCACATGCGCAGTTCCGACGACCACTTCCCTTTAATCTATCATCTTACCCTTTGCTCTGGTTCACAGATGAGGAGGACAATATCAATTTTTGGGAAGATGTTAGCACTACAGCATCCTCCACAGCAAGTGAGATGTTGTCCAGCTTAGGGTTCACGAAGGGACCGAGTTTGAACTTACAGTAACTGTGATCTGGTCTTGGGAAGTCCCAAGTCGTCAGAAAGATCTCGTTAGTTCCATGTGTGCCTGCAAAGACTACGATCTGTGATGATGAAAAGTGAATAGTGAAATGGTCCATGTTCTATAGTAGTTATAAGTGTTACAATACTTCGGGGACAACCAGCTAGGAAATCGGCTTTAAGAAATGTGTAACTTTTGATTATCTTGTCAAGAAGCTTGCAGGTTTGGAGCCAGGGAGAAACAGCACAGGAGAATAGAATGCTTGTCCCCCTTCTATGCGTTTTAGATTGAAGAAAGCGCGGTCAGCTTTTGGGTATGTCATCAAAACACGCCATCGTCTCTGACCTCAAAATTCTCCATGACTCTTCATGTGGTTCTCTACAGTGGCTAGGGCAAGATGAGAGAAGACGGAGAAAGAAAATTTCAACTTTCTGAGTGACTTCAATACTTTGTCGAGCACTGCTTAGTAGGTTCTCAGCTTAAAACTAAATATCTAGCCGGCTATAAAGAAAGACTGAGAGAGTATGGAATCCCAGTTTGTGTTTTAACAACGACTATATATTCTTTCATCTACAGTTTGGAGGACCTTAAGAGAGTCTTTATATGCCCCGAGGAAACATTGTGGGCCTAATGGCGGTGATAAAAGATAATGTGAAAGATAATCTGATAATGTGAAAGATAATCTGATAATGTGAAAGATAATCTGATAATATGAAAGATAATGTGAAAATTGGGAAGATGCGTTTCGTCAAGAACGAAGTGCATTTAATATATGAATTGTTTCTTTGGTTCCGCATCGAGGGATTTAGTAGTAAATTAATAAGTAATATTCTCCAACATGGAAAGATTTTGCAAATACTATGTTTAGCATCACTGACCTTTTATGTTTTACAACAACAACCTCAATTGAAGACCCTGAATTCTGATCAAACTAGTGTAACTCAATATGTATAGGCCGGATGTATGAAACTCAGCAGAAGAGTTTTTATGTGACCTGGGGTCATCCAGGGGTCAGGCCCACCGCGGCTCAATGTGGTCCCTGGATGCTGACCTGGATGACTGCACATCAAAAATGATAGTACCCCGCCATCATAAGACTGTGTTCTCGCATCCATCGTTGATCACGCCCTGTACATCCTAATTGTCTCAACCTTTAACAAAACAGTTTGACATATTTCAGGAGATTTTTTTGCTGAAAGAAGAGCGTAGAGATATGCCGACGAAGGTTCAAGCAAGATAGTTGAAGAAGAATCAAGTCTCGAATCACGCAAGCTCATGGGAATGATGCATAATAAGTGCGAGGTCTCTCAACTCAGTCAGACTGTTCGAAATATAAGGACAAGGCTCATCAAGTTTCTCTCTTCTTTAAAAAAGAGGGTAGTTGAAGCAAGCTAAAACTTCTAAATCTCTGGACGATAACTTCTTAATTAAATTAATACATGGAAGTGGGGTAACCCCTCCATCAAGGCTACCACCCGCTCCGCATTTAAGTCTCTTTTTGCCACCTACACAAAATAGTTTAGAGAACCCTGCATTTAAACATCACGTAGTTGTACATACATTATCACGTGCAGTTTTTTCGACAGTTAAGGTGAAGTCATCTAGAATAGTTTCAAAATATTTTTATTGATCAGTTTTTGCCATTTTTACCAGAAAAGAGTGGCATGTGATTTGGCGTCTGCAAAAATATGAAATACACAGCCCGCCTACCTCTGCAGAGCGAAGGTATGATTTACAGTTTTTGTTTTTCTTCTTTTGTTTTGGAGGAATTCAAAATTAATACGAGTTGCATTAGAGGAGATCTTTGATTTTTTTTTAGAATTTTGGAGGCGTGCTTAAAAACACAGAGAAAGTGTTCTAGATAGATTCTGCCACCTCCACCAGAGGTGTTTGTGAGCGCAGCCTAATCGACTGGTTTACTACATTTACGAAATACTAAGTTTGGCAGAAACTTGTTTCTGATTATCACGTGATGATCAACTGGTTTTCGAGAATTAATCATCTCTGATTGCATGTCGAGTGTTTGGTTTGGTTAATTATCCATAAACGACCATTTTTATCTTTCCTTTATCATCGCTAGATACCAGAAACAAGTTCAAACCATCGATATTGGATTGAATACATTCATTTTCATATACATGCAAGAGAGCGTATCCTTCCGCGTTATCCGAACCATAGACCCTAGAAAGGGTCTATGTCTGCACAAATCCTGCCATAGAAATACGTGTATTTATCTTGTCATGCCTTGAGTGCTGTCTGTGGTCGGTACCCATCGCTTATGGTGGGGTTGCTTCCCTGGCTTCGCCTTTTGTCTATGTCACTAGGGGAAGGGTTGACCTACTTAGCCAGCGATTACGATGGGTTAAATTAAACGACTCTGCGCAGTGATAAGCCAAACTTGTGCATTTTTAATGATGCTTCTGAAGAAAGGTCGAGGGTCAGATGATAAGGTTTAATAAAACAGGAGGCCAGATAATGACTCACTGAGCCCATAAGGTACTACTCGCCTCCAAATTGAAAGACTTTAACCTTTTTCTCAAACTTTCTTTGATGAAACTTTCAACTATACTCTTACCAAATCAATAATAAAGATCAGGGCTCATAGCGTGCAAATTTTGGTACAAGAGAAACAAACTTGACAACATTTACCGATATTTCAACTTCAAAATAGCCGCCATCCCTGTGTTGACTTTTATATTCAGGGAAGTGGAGTTTTTTGGTTATCAGAAAACTAAGACGGTGACTTTCCTTACTCAAGTAGCTTCAAAATGAGCTCCTACAAACGGTACACCAGAAAGGTAATGTAAACATTTTGGAGTTCCGAATATCTGTCATCGAGGCGCATTTTACCATAATGGCTTGTGATTCACAATTGGTGCGGTTCAATAGCGTGCTTTCTTAGGGTTAAGTTGATCCATCCATCAGTTTGGTGACAAGGTGACAAGCATGCCTGTCAGAATTCTCAAAAGCAACTTATTTTTCACCTATATCAGACCAAGACATTCAAAATCAGTTTTACCAGACGATGACTGTCTGAGTGCATAAATAGGTAATGATTGATGCAATGATACCGATCAGCGAATCAAAGCAGATACCCCGGAATTCAAGGTTCAAAAGTATGAACGTGGATGAATTACGTTTCTCTTCTTGTAGCTTTGATTTTCACTATATCTGAGGGTAAGTGTGACTGAAATTTAGTAACAAAACGGGAGATATTACCGCAAAGAAATGCAAAATCTGTAGTATACCCCTTCTAGATTTCTTGCGTTGTTCTTGATATCGGAATAAGCAAGGTGCACTGATTGTGGTGATTAACATGTGCCATGGTGCTTGCGAGTTTGCGCCGTGAGATAAGTGATGGAATCTGCGATTCCGAGTTATCTTCCCCTTTTCGGGCTTCTCTTTCTCGCAATCTCACGGAATTTTTGACAGAAGAGTATGAGGCTACGTCGAGATCAGTCGTATCGCGATTCTTCGACGGGTGACGTGACTGAACAGACATGATGAAGGACAAAACCGAGCAGACGTCGCGTAAACCACAACACGTCCCATCGCTAAGTACATATCATTTCAGACCACGTGATCATCATTTATAGGTGTTCGTGGTCATTCTAGTCAAAGTGAAGACTCCACAAAGTATGATAGCACGGTCCCTCTACAAAAGGGACCAGTTCACTTTCTCTCTCATTGAGGGATTTTAAAAAGATTCGCAGGCCCGGGGCCGTGTCACATCATACCCTGACCGACCGGGGAGGCTTTGTAACACGGCACAGCATAGACAGACAACGGTAAGACAGACAGACAGATAGACAGACACAAAAACACATACACATAGACAAACAAACAAACACAAGCACCTGACGCAAACATAGGTATGAACAAGTCACGATCTTACAAAGGAGCCACGAGAAACAGAATTGAGGTTGAAGCTCTGAACAGAGTAGCGTGACGGCTTGAAGTTACGTGATAGGATTCTGTGATAGGCCTGGCAGTGTTTGACATGAAAGAAAAAGAGATAAATCTGAAAAGGCTTGACGTACTGCCCACACTACAAGGTGAACAGTTATTTGGGGCAGCCAACCGGGTTTGTATTGTTCTATTAAAGGGCCCGGGGAATGCGGACTTGTTCAAACATATCCTTGCAAATCGCAGGGTTTATCTGATACAGATTCCGCATCTTCAGTTTTTTGGGTCAGGTATACATGTCCCAGTAGATATGATGGGAGTTAATCGATAGTCAATTACTTTAGGCGCAGCTAATACAGCTGTTAACGGGGAAAAACATCCAAAAGGGGATTTTTCGCTTGTGGAACGAGCACAGATAGAAGAATTTGGGATGGAGAGAGGGGCATCGGGGATTTTCCTCATTAGGAGTAAAGAAAGGGAGTCGGGAGTCTGTTTAAAACAACTTCAGCGTGTTTCGTCAGTTACTATATACTGACAAAGATTGACAACACCATACAGACTCGCATTTGTTGCAAGTGTTAAACCAGAATGAAGTGTGAGGAAAATCCTGTGACCAGGTGTGTGTGCAACAAGCTACCTTTGATCAAACAATAACCCTAATAATTTCAACATTTCGAGTCAAGATGTTCTACAGATATACAGTATTAGCATGCACCTTTGTCCGGTTGAAGAATATAAACTAGATAAATGCAAGACAGAGACACAAAACAAACCGTATTTGCATGCTTCTCATCATAACATAGTTGTCGTATGTATAAGTGGAGTTCTTATTCTATTCACAATGATACGCTGAGAATACAAATATGATTCAAATTTTGAAAAAATATGTTGTGATATTACTCTATTAGTTTTGTAATGTTTAGACAGGCATCTGGACGTCAGCGTAGTACATGCACTTCATGGTGGAGTGATGTGACCTATAATTGGTGCAGTAATGCATTTTTCATTGTAATAGTCGTATGATGTGATTTAGATCCTTTGATGAGAGCTGAACACACACGGTACGAGGGTTAACCAGGGGACAATATCGATTAGCTGAAGTCACTGATGAATTTGGTTATTACACTAAACTGTGAAATGGATAATTTATATGAACGATAGGACCATCTTTCCTGATGTAAACTCCGCCAGCTATCGCAAAATGTACATTAAATCAAAATGGAAAGTATAATGTATGCGCTGACAGTGGCCTGTATGAGTAATTCACAGACTCGCGAATCTATTGAACCTTTCTTCGACAAAATGGGTTCAGGGCTTGACTCTTCCAGTGTTGGATCCCTCCTCGGTTACGGTGTACACTACGCTTCCACCGAAACCCAGACGTGGGATTCGATGGAAGCTTAGCGTACTCCGGATCCGAGGAGAGGCCCTAGACTACTTGACTCTCTAGTGTTTATGACGTAGATCTCACGCATCACCAGGGTCGACGGTTTAGACGTAGACTTTCCGGGATTAATGGTTTAGATCTAGGCTTTCCAGGGTCAATTGTTTAAACCAAAACTATCCAGTGGCTTTGATTTAGACGGATATTAAGAAGGGTTATTCAGTTTAACGGACACATGTCGTGTATATATAGAATAGATGAGTGAACATGTTTGAGATTGAAAAACGAACTAGCAACTCGACAGGCACCAATAAAAAGATACTCAACCCACGGAGAAGAGGATAAAGTCCGATGTTGTTGTTGCGTCACCTCGATGACTAAACACTCATAGTGCACAATAAAACCAGTATCGTATGATGACGCTGTCCCGTTATATGGCCTACATGCACATTGACCTCATACGAGTAAGGACAGAATATAGGGGTATGTAATTTTTGAAAAGTTAATTTTTATTTTTGAAATGAAACCTTTATCGCGGGTATGTCAACCGAAATACCATTAACGTAAATGTCAATAAGTAAAGCAAACGAAAATACATAGAGGAACGCTGAATTCGTGTATTGATTTCAGAACAGAGCACAAGAAGAACAGAACAGAGAGACCCTATAGGGTAAAAGTAGAACGCCCTCATGCGGACACATTACGGTGTTGGCAACGAAAAGATCGAGTATTAAGAGTACTTAGTTACCTGAAACGTTGCTTTCGGTCTGTATTCATTCCATGGAAGACTGAAATTTTATTTATTTATTTATTTATTTATTTATTTATTTATTTATTTATTTATTTATTTATTTATTTATTTATTTATTGTCCATATGCCGCAGTTGATAACAGAGAAATCCTGCTCTCACTCCCTAGGGCCCGTGAGAAATATCAAAGTCGCGACAGATGATACGACAGTTCTTTATGAGAAAAAAGGACAGGGCACTGTAATTGATGACTTGAAAAGCGTGACTTCAGTCTAACCTTTGTAAGGACTGACAACAAGAAAGATGTAAACGTCGACAAAGAACAAAGAAGAATTCGATAAACTCGAAAAGATATTAAACCACATCACTGGACAAGTTGAACGTTGGGCGCAACTTTGGTATATGAGTTATGAGGCTTACAAGCGAGTAAACATAGAAAATAGACCCCATGTGCAGAACCGATTCATGTCTCCAAGAAAGAAAATTGTTATTTAGAAATTAAATGAGAGCTCGGAAAAACAATTTTGTAAAATTTTTCAGTGTTTCACCAAAAGTTGACTGTGAATCGTGTGTCCATTAGAATGAAAAATAAAAGACACTTTGTCGGGAACTCATCTTGGATGATGACGTCACCATTTATCGCGTGCGCAGAATTCCCATGGCAACCGCCTAAGTGGCGGATCAAACCCTATCGTGGTCATACTCAGCAGTTACAAGTAAATGTACCACGGTTTTGATCCTTCCCCTTTTTGCGCCTCATGTTGATTCCAGTCCGAGGAAAAATGTAGACTTTTGACCACCGATTTTTACCCCACACACGGTTCGACCCATCCTTTTGTGGAGAATGTAGATTTTTGACGCAAGTTTTTGGCCAAAATGTTGACTTTTGGCCCCGGTCTAACGGAAAATTGTGGAGTTTGCGCTTTGTCTTTAGAAATGTCCTGGGTACACAGTGACCTGCACCTCAAATCTGAGGTGAGTGCGCCCCCTAGCAATCAAATGCTAAGTTACTGACGTAGCTTTGCTAAGCAAGTTATTCCAACTATACTTTGTAGGGCTTCTAAGGCGTAGCTGAACCAAATACTTATTTTCTTTTGTAACTCCTTTATAGGCTAGCGGCAGGAGGCCTGAAATGCAATAAAATCATACAGAACCAACCATTGTACACATTTTCATGTTATTCTGGTGCTTCGTTGTATTATTCCTATCATTATAATATGAGTACGGATGTGTAGAGAGAGTTTAACGACGTCAAACAACATTTGCGGCTTTATATGTCTAAATTTGATTAATATTCAAAACAATGCAGATGTAATTATCCATAGCTTCCTGGCTGTTTGACGTGCAACTGACTCAAGGTAATTGGCGCAAAGTGATTTCACAAAGAATATGTACAGGCAGGTGTAGGAATCCGTGGCAAGGTAATGTTATATAGTATGGTATAGAGGTGTAGGGTTGACAAAAAGAAATTTCTAGAAATTCTTCCAATCTATTTGATGAAAAGATATTATGAAATACGTGGATAATGTTTATAGACGTTTATTTTTATTTTTTGAATGTTTCGATTTTGTCGTATAAGCTGCAGGGACTAGGCCTATGTGTTGTTAACTTGATTCTTATATTCCATCAATAATATATTTTCATATACAACATATCCCTACAAACCCTTCAGAGATAATCCCATTCACTTACCTCGGATAGATTTTTGTCAAATTCCCCGATCACGGAATACTTAGAGAATTCCTGTTAGCGCATTTCTTCATGTTTGTTGTTGTTGTTGTTGTTGTTGTTGTTGTTTTTTGTTTGTGTTTTTTTTGTATTTTGGTTTTTTTTAAAAAAAAGATAAATCTATTTCAACAAAGTCGCAAATAAAACAAATTTACAAAACTGTGAATGCGTCAAAATTACAATGCCAGTTCCGTGTTTTTTGGGGGGTTTTTTATGATGAAATAAATTTTTATTCCGATGGTCAGGCTTTTCTCTGCCATTTCTGGAAATGGTCCCGTGTTTGTTTGTTTTGTTTTTTTATTTTTTTTTTGAAAAAGATAAATTTATTTCCACATAGTCACAAATAAAACAAATCTACATAACTGTGAATGCATTAAAATTAATTTCTGGAAATGGTCCCGTGTTCTGTTTGTGCTCAGCTATCATAGCGCCCTCTACGAGGACAGATAATCACATGGCGTAGAAAAATTCAGACACTTATTGAAGTTCAAATGTTGGATTGTTGAATTGCCTTGCAATGCACATATGAAGGAAGGGACCTTTTTGTTACCTCATTATTATTATTTTTTGACATAATACTCTATCAAACAATGACTATAGCTTCATAGTGCCCCTCAATTTGGTACGGCTTCGTGTGAAAATCCGCACTGTCACCTGAGGCTGAATCAAGTTTAGCTGCTAACAATCGCAATGGCGGCCTCTACGAAAACTTTTCACCGTCTGCACTTGCCATTCAGACATTTATGCCGTACATCAAATATCGCTCATAATCGACTGCTTCCAGCGTATGGACCTGCCACAGCGATTTTTGCAACTCCGGGTGTCAAGTTTTACAACAACTGCAGAAACCAAATCAGCGATAGCGAACTTTGGAAAATTTATCACGAAACAAAAAGCTGGTGTCAAGAAGGTAGGCTTTTGTTACGCAATATGTCAATATTTAAAACCCAAGTCTCAATTGTGAACGGTTTTTCAGGACACTCAGGCTACTTGCGCATAATTTCAACACGAAATTTTAAGAATTGAGGTTGCATCAGTAAAACTATTGCTTCAGGCGGAGATGACACGAGTATGTTTAAGACCATGAGTTTGGGGCCCCCTCGGGCGCTAGCCCTGCTTGCCTTCCTGTGTACGATGCTGCGGTGGGAGGCCGTATAGCGCCGGGAACATACAGCATCTTACGCGGAACTAGGTCCCCTCTAGCCTTGCCTTTGGCAGGCAGCGTTCTACAGTGATCAACGTGACACCAGACAATTCTACTAAGTGTCCATATGGCGGATCACGGTTGCGGTACAGCATGGGTACAGTAACCGTGGGCGCATTATTGGACAACATCATTGAACATGGCCATGGGTAAACAACGGAACTATTGTATTGGCAAGGGCAAAGATTAGTGGGCACGGTAACCGTTTCACATTAATGGCACCAGGTCATTGACCTGGTAAGTCATCAGAGCTACACTGTAATTATGGGGATAC
>LD350888.1:23834-41373 GCA_001465055.1 Ptychodera flava
CTTACTCTCTCTCTCTCTCTCACTCTCTCTCTCTCTCTCTCTCTCTCTCTCTCTCTCTCTCTCTCTCTCTATATATATATATCCCACATCGACTATCAAATTTCCATTGTCCATCAATACATCGAGTGAAGCTTACAAATCTTACCTATCTAGAATTATTCATAATCTAGTGGAACATTACTCCATGCTTGGTACAAGTACAAGAATTTGTATTCAAAATTCACTTAACACGTTTTCGAGGTAAAGGCGATTGTAAATACAGCCTTGTAAATTTAGCCAACAATGTTGCTCACCATTTTGTCTGCTTCTCCTGAGCTGAGTTCTTTAAGCGTAAAGTTGTCGTATTTTGGACCCTCAAAGTTTATGACATTCGTGGCGATTGATTTCTGTCTCTTACATACCTGTAAGTATATATTGAAATGGTCCAGATGAATAAAGACGATTCCTTTATTCTAATTTTGCTTCATCTAGCCTTTTTTCTCACACTGGTTATGATTCATTATTTTTAATTATATTGGAAGCACTACACTTACTGCACTACACTTATTATCTCTATATAATTTGATTTCAATAAAAATGCGGTGTATTTCTCTGTTTCAATTAATATCCGAAATGATCTTATTTTAGAAATCTTAGGAGGCCGTTTACTTTCAATTGTACTGCACATTTCTTTCAGGGACATCTTTCCATGGTGTCACAAACGGAATTTAAAATGCAACAACTTTGTACTAATTTTCACGACTGAAATCGTGACTTTCCCCACTTATCCTCATAATTGTCACAGGTTTTTTACTTAACACTCCACTATTGTGTGCGTTTCGGTATTACGTTGAAATAGAAATAAAATGGAAAAATTTAAATGATTGAACGAAGCGGCAACTTCATCAGCAAATTACAGTTAGTTTTTGATTAGGCAAGAATTCATGGCAATGAACGTGTGAGAAGTTATTGATGCATATGTGAAGTACAAGCCGATGTATAAAATTAATACAAATTCACAAACAAGAAAATAACGGGGATGAGACGACATATTTATGGAGTGGCTTGTGGCTGTGACTGATGGATGGTCAGCGGAACAATCCTGTACCTTAAGGAAAGAATATAGAAATGGGAAGGGGTGGATTGAAATCGAACGCTAAACGGAAACGATTATCGTGTTGCAGAGAGATTGCAGTTTCTGCACAGTGTATGAAAATGTGACTGCTAATGAATGGTACTTAAAATATTGTATACGGCCGTGAAAAAGATATGTTGACAAATTAACGGAATTGCTATCTCCCACGTGGAAAAGGGATTATCTTCTAAAGGTACAGGATCGTTCCGCTGTCGGAATTTTGCAAAATGGATCAAGCTGTGCTGTCTACAAAAGAAATTTATTTCAGTTCATTGAGCGATTTCAGTGGGTTCAATTCAAGGGGAAATGTGAGTTACATTACCTACAATAATCTTACCTCACAAGCCTTCTGACACAAATTTGTATTGACCGTACCGACGACTTTCTTGTTGGGATATGTTTCCACGATGGCCTAAATGAAATTTCAATGCAATTACTGGGTGGTAGCAAGGTATCTAACTGTATATTATATGCTCGTCCGTCTGACAATGAGTATTAAAGATATTGGAAATATTACACTAACCGAAAGAAGTTACTAGCAAATTTCATTCACTTTCTTAACAAAATAATACGATTAGAAAGCTAGATCAAATGAATGTTAGTACACTCTTTACGAATTATGTTCCACAAACGTATAATTGGCAATTATTCACTCGTTGTAATCTATTATAACCATATCTCTCTTTTCCTTGTGTATCGTCATTTGATTGTACTGGTCAAAGGCTGGAGAACTCCTTTCTCACTTCCCCAGTACGCCAGGAGTGTGAGTAAATCAGTGCGGGACCGATTATGTAAATTGCCGAGTGTGCGATAAATATTGTCGTTTGACGAATGCTTCTTGGTTGTTTGCTACCAAAGCCGCGCGTGTTATTTGACGAGTTGGCTGCTGTGTCTTGTAAAACCGGCACTACAGCGCCGGTAAAAGATACACTTCATGGTGGAAGAGTTTATTCTTTGAAGGCGAAAGCACGATGTCAATTGGTTACTTGGCAAATACACCGTAAAATCATTATTACTAAATGAAATGATTTTACAGCATTTAGAAGTAATTGTTCATCGATATAAGCGTGCTTCGAACATCATTTGATGTGATCACAATTATGGATTTCAATTTTCGAAGGGAACAATATAAATCACATAACATCATTGATGACAAGAGTGATTGTACAGTAAAATTGTGATTGTTATTTGAATTTTTAAACTTACAGTGAAAGCAGGTTTCCAAGCCTTACTGCGAACGTTTTTCTTGACCACATCCAACAGCAAAATCATTTTGTTCATTGCTTCCACGAGTTTCTCATCTAAAGCCGATTGAAGACAGATGTGACACTTATGAAATGTATTAATTAATGTAATTCTATAGCCACTACAGAATATTAATACGTGTCTTTAATATCTGAACGAGGATAGACATGCTTTGATGGTGAGTGGTGAAGTAAAAACTGGAACCAAATAGAAAAGGTTACTGATAGAAATTTCTTCAACAAAGAGATAATGTAGTTAAAAGAATAATAACGTTACACTCAAAAGGAAGCTATGGGGGGCTTCCTTGTGCACGTGAACAATAAACGCAACCACACACTTTCAGCTCTGTAAAACACACGAAGTGAATGATTCAACGGTTTACTCGCCACACAACGATACATACATATATATATATATATATATATATATATATATATATATATATATATATATATATATATATATATATATATATATATATATATATATATGTATATATTGAATACTCCTAAATCTTCCTATGGTATTATAAATAGTGCGTAAAGTATTTCTTACTTACTTTCGTTTTTATTGTTACGTACGTTTGCGAGGAAGTCTCTATCGAACACCGTTTTCATCACAATTTCCAGACATATTGTAAAATCTTCATAATCGATTTGGTGTTCTATGTATTATAAAAATGATTTGTTATTTCGATAACAACACGGCAATTGAAATATGCTAGCTGTCGGTTAACATCGTTACTACAGTGGTTTGTGTTGACGCGTTGGCATTAGACGAACTAGACATATTGTCTTAATCGAGGTGTTGCAAACACTGTCTGGTGCAATTATCAGCTAGGAGGTAAGCTTAATATGAGTCGATCATATATGAATCAACTCTACAAAAGATGAAACATTGACTAGCCATTGAAATCCCATGATTCTTATGATCGCGTCAATTAAGTTATGAGACTAAACGTAAAACAATTAATGTAAAACAATTAAAAACACATCGCTATGTTTTCGTTGTGGATAAAACAATTTTGCGTTAACCTTCGTTTGAATATCAAATAAATGCTGAGTCAATTATGTTTTGTGCAATTTGTGTCAGTCAAGATTCATATATATCGTAGAAGACCGCTATATGTTTGAAGGGTGACAAGTCTCTAATTGTTGGTACACCACCTGTCACTTTCCATGATTTTACTTCTATGACTTCTGGAGGTTGATTTATTTGGTCATCATATTTTTTCCACTCATGGATGGTTTGGTAACGTGCTTTGTGTTTTCGGCTATAGCGTTTACTCTACAAAAATATAGAGATGAGAATGTAACGTTATTAACACAGAGAAGAAAGTAACGTCGATAGATTTAGAGTTGATGAATAATTCATTAATAAATAAAGGTTTTACTCATTTTTTATTTGAGAGAGAGAGAGAGACAGTTCTGAGTTCTGATTCCTCTTTCGTGACATTAATTGAGAGAGAGAGAGAGAGAGAAGGAGAGAGAGAGAGAGAGAGAGAGAGAGAGAGAGAGAGAGAGAGAGAGAGAGAGAGAGAGGGGGAGTTATGAGTGCTTCTTTCTTTCGAAACATAATTAATTGAGAGAGTAAGTTATGAGGCCTGATTTATTGCTCTTTCGAAGCATTCAGTGAGAAAGAAAGAGAGACAAACAGACAGTTATGAGTGGTGATTTATTTTTCTTTTAGAGCATCAATAAATTAGACAATAGATTTTTATACCTCATCTGTCTGTTTGTAAATTAGTCGTTGATTATCGACATGGTTTTCATGCTCTGCACGTGTATATTTGCGGATATTCTTGCCACATTGCACCCAGATATGCGCTGTCCGGTTCCCATGCGATAGCATGGCCTTCTCCACCAGGACAGTGGTCTGTAAGTAATATAAAATCATATACCTACATTCACGTGCCTGTGTAAATAATAATCTTTACGGCCCTGATACGGCTTTTGCGGCCCGAGGTCGTACGGTGGAAGGGCCCGAGCGTGCGAGGGCCCGTACGCCGTACGACCAAGGGCCGCAAAAGCCGTATCAGGGCCGTAAAGGTTTTATCATATACCTTACGGAATGATAAATATGTAGTTTACATAATATTCAACATTGTTTAGGAGATAAAAATGCGTGCGATATCAAAAATTCATCGCCATTTGTGTCAGTTTTTCATAAATACGATGGCCGCTTACCGTCGCGGATTGACATACATAATGACGTCATTTGTTTACCTGCAGAAATCTAGAACGCGCAAAGCAATATGCGTACTATGTGACCAACAGAGATCAAGGCTGAAATCGAGGTGTAAGAAGGACAAAAGCGCGATGTCAGTTTCTTGTAATTTATACTGAACAGGCACGCACTTAGTATACACCGGATTTCACAAGAATTTAGAAATAAAAGCCGATTTTACCGGCGCGGCTCCACTGTCGCCACGCGCAACTACGATCTGAGCGAGCAGACGTTTTCCAACTCTCGCGCTGGCTTTGTGTACGAATGGAACGTTTGCGGATAGCAACGCGCGTAGTAACCAGAATCGAAATAGTTCAGAAATGCAAGCGATTGCCCATATTTTGGCACCGGGCCGGGCGTGATACGTAAAAAAATGCACGGATCTGAGGGCGCTTTCTCCCATAGCTTTACACAGGCACGTGAATGTATATATGATAATAATCTTTACGGCCCTGATACGGGTTTTGCGGACCGAGGTTGTACGGCGGAAGGGCCCGAGCGTGCGAGGGCCCGAACGCCGTACGACCGAGTTCCGCAAAACCCTTATCTGGGCCGTAAAGGTTTTATCATATACCTTATTGAACGGTTGTGATATGTTTCAATATTTATCAATAAAATTTTGATAAAGTTATGAGCGATAATTAAAAAAAACATGAGCCACGCAACTTTGCGGATTAATATGTACGATGTTGTCATTTGTTCTGTTGTGGAACGCGTCACGAGCTTGTTCTATGCGAACGCCAATGTCACTACAGAATGAGCACAGATGAGTAGTTGATCCTGCTCGTTAAAATACACTTTCTCAGCAAAACATTGAGAGGAGACTATCAAGCACTTGTTTTAAACAAATTTTGATCGGAATAAGATTCGAACTGTCTACAATTCGCTTCAAAACTACGAGCGAAGCGCATAGAAACGGGTTTGAATCTCGCGCTGATGTGCTTTCGAATGGAATGTACGTGGATAGCAACGCGCGTAGCAACGACAACGAAAAAGTTCGAAAAAGCGCGCACACTACCTTATTTGGGCAAAGTGTGCCTGGGCGTGATACGGCAACTTAATACACACCTGTAAGAGCGCCTTTTCCCCATAGGTTTACATGGGTACGTGAATCTAGGTATATGATAATGGAAGAAAGCGCCCTCAGATCTGTGCATTTTTTTTACGTATCACGCCCGGCCCGGTGCCTAAATATGGGCAATCGCGTGCATTTCTGAACTATCTCGCTTTTGTCCTCTTACACCTCGATTTCAGCCTTGCTCTCTGTTGGTCACGTACAGTACGGATGTTGCTTTGCGCGTTCCAGAATTCTGCAGGTAAACAAATGACGTCATTATGTATGTCAATCCGCGACTGGAAGCGGCCATCGTATTTCTGAAAAGACTGACACAAAAGACGAAGAATTTTTGATATCGCACGCATTTTTATCTCCTAAACAATGTTGAATATTATGTAAACTACATATTTATCATTCCATAAGGTATATGATAAAACCTTTACGGCCCTGATACGGCTTTTGCGGCCCTTGGTCGTACGGCGCAAAAGCCGTATCAGGGCCGTAAAGATTATTATTACAGCTTGTGATTTTTGGCAATTATTCAAATTGACTCATTGTACGTGCACCTTAGTTTTGCAATGGAAATACGCAACAAAACAATGAGAAAAGAAGCGTCGATGCAGGAATGTCAAGTCATTTGAAGAAAACTGGACGATAGATGGCTCTATCAACATGGCAGTGGAATTCTCAAATTTTGGTGACGAATAATATATACTGCACCTTTCTTATCTAAGTATGGAATACCATTGGCGTAGAGCATGAAGTACAGTAAATGTTAAAAAAGTATATCAGAATACCCATGTTTTCGTTATTCATAATGGCGGAGAAGTCAGTTTTCCCGCACTACATTTACAGTGTACTGTGAACAGTGAAAAGGTGACCATCCATTCATGAAATATGCAATGCAATGATAATTCCAATCAGAGCACTTAGGTTATCTAATCCAATTTCCGTGCCAGATGTAATACCCTGCTTTGAGAATATGAAGTTTTTTAAATGTTATCGCTGAGTATTAAAGAGCGTGAGGTTATCACTCTGTGATTACGCTGTGACAGCAACAGCACACTTTGTTAATGCTCGCTGCACTAAATGGACTATGTTGGAAGATGTTTCATGCCAAAATAACAAAGATGCACCACAAACCCCCCTCCATCGCCAACATTTGAACTTTTCTACCTCAATGTTGTCAGTGTCACCAATTAAAAACCGACTGTGTGCGGGGTCATGGCATCGCTTCGTATCCCAAAACTACAACTTGATTTGAGTAACATGACAATAGACCCTTTTCATAAGTCTAGCGCCCTCCTGTGGCCACTGTGAATTGAAGTCAAAGCGGCTGAGTTCGATTCTGACCCGAGTAGCGACCTGGGTAGCTTAAGTTGACGTCGTAGGACACTATTTAGCATGCGCAGAACTGTGACCCGGGAGATGCGAAACGAACGACATACCCGATCGACCCTTGTAAACAAACATGGCAACAGAGTTGAAAAAATTTTAATTTTGCGTAATTATTTTGAAGATTTTGACGAAGACTTAGACCCGAGTATATTTTTTGATATCGGATAAAAACTGTCATGTTTAATCGATTATTTTATCAGCAAGTCAGGTCTGCATATTATTTTCTATTCGTCACAGCAACATTTTAAAAACTCCGATGTGATGCAGAGGGACCGTGTTGTACTAACGTTTTGCATATTTCTTATATCGCCTGCTACACACGTAAACGATGTGCAATTTAAGAGCATAGAAAGGTACCTTTCACTAAAAAATTACGGGAAATTGGCAACAGCTTAATGCAAAAACTACAGGTAATAATATTATTACTTTTATTTGCTGAAACTGACGTAAACGCGTAAAATATATTTATTTACTTCATCTGTTTGGCGGCCATTTTGCCGAGTTGCAACTCTACCAACCCAGCTTCCGACGAGGGAGAAGCCCGAGTAGGGTTGAAAGGTCAAATGACGTAATTTGCGTCATCAGAGTAGCTACGCTGATTCGTTCGACTGCAACTCGGGTAACTCAGGTCGCTCGGGTCAAAGGTTGTTAATGAGAGCTAACGATTGCCACCCTGTCTTAAAAATTGAGACACAAGATATCTCCTCTATTCATTAAAGCTTTTACCCGATAATTCGTTTATTGAGGCAACACACTTTTATGAGATCACTGCTATGGAATCATGCAAACTTGTTTGTCCCATGCAGGCAGTATGTCTTGGGAAATTGAAATCAACTGCACTGAGTTTCATAAAATTAAAAAAGACACCGTGACAAGTTAAAAATATATAGAAGAAAAATCTTATTAGGCCAATAGAAAATACACTGTAAGTTACAACGACGCCAGTTTTTTCTTTGATTATAGTAAAGATGGGACAGATTAGTTGTCTTGACAAGGTTTGTACACTGACCAATGCATGGATATGCTACATTGTATCTCAATCTTGAACACTGTGTGCCAATCATAAATTCTAATTTACAACCTCAGACATTTACCTTTGGAAAAGCAAAATTTCTGACTAGATCGAGTTGACTTAATCAACAGTAAAGTGGCCATGGGTGTATGTATGTCTGTGTGTAACCTCACCACTTTAGTTTTATTTCTAGTTTGCTTGCGTATCCTCGTCCCACTACTTGAATTTCGACTATGCATTTCCTCATTTTCATCAGTCGTGTCGCCATCCGTGTCGGATTCGGACCAGTTGCCTGGTCTACTTTGATCAGAGTTTTCCGTCTCACTGTGTAAACATAAAAACATTGGGTTATATCACTTTAAAATCTCCAAGAAGACGATAGAATTTACTGCTGCAATATCTAAGACAAAAAAATCAAGTTACAGGAACGATTGCCTTTTAGAGTTATATATCATGTACTGCACAACGACTGCTAATGTGATCAATGTAAGATTCATACCTGCTGTCTGATCTATCTTGTGTATCTCCTGAGTTTTCACCTTGCTCCTGCACATGCTCATAAGGGTGAAATGTGTCATCGGTGTCAGTTTCAGGACCGTTACCTGATTCACTTTGTTCTTCCTTATCGCTACGTAAACAATAAAGAAGGGCGATTTTGCTTTTAATCCTGGGAAAACAGATTCGATTTTATTACTGCACTAATACTCATGGCTATCTACATCAAGGTGAAAAAACAAAAACGGAAAAAATGATTTTCAGAATTACAATAAATTGCCTTCTTTCTCAGGTATCAAACAATCTGTAATTGTCTGTGTCTGCTTATTGCACTCGTTCGTTTATTTCTCTCAGATATTCTTAAACTCTATTTTTTCATTCGTTCATCGAAAGTTTACCTTCCGCTTTCATCTTCATCTTCACTATACGTCAGGGCACGTGGTCGTCTTCTTTGATTTTTTACATTAATAGCATCTTCCTCATCGCTTTCTATTTGTATTATCGGTATGGTACTTGTTGAATTAACGTTTCCAAAATGAAGATGTCTTGGCCCATCATTCTTTCTATAAAAATGATAAAAAATGTTACATTACGGAACTTGAATTATGGCTCATCGACGGAAATGATTAAAGTGCAACCAAGGATGTCTCTAGGTATGCATAGAATATATTTTGAAAGAAAATGGTACCACTTACAACTGAAACCGCTATGGAAACATATTCAATGCCCAGGACAACATATTGAATGCCCGGTACATTACAGTGAATGCCAGGGACAATATATTGAATGCCCAGCACAATATATTGAATGCCAAGCACAATATATTGAATGCCCAGGACAATATATTGAATGCCTAGGACAATAAATTGAATTTGCAGGACAATGTTGTTAATGCCTAGGACAACATGATATTAGACCACTTAAGTCAGTCATGGCTTTCCATACTGCCAAGGGTTGTAAATGAGAGCTATCAATTGCCAACCTGTGTTAAAAATTGAGACACAAAATACCACTTCCATTCATTAAAGCTTCTACCCAATAACTAGTTTATTGAGGCAACACACTTTTATGAGATCTCTGCTAAAATCAGGCAAACTAATGTGTCCCATGCAGGCAGTATGTCTGGGGAAATTGAAACCAATTGCACTGAGTTTCATAAAATTACCAAAACACTGTGATAAGCGAAGAATGCACACAAGAAAAATCATATTTGGTCTATAGACGATACACTGTACATTATCACAACACCAGTTTTTTCTTTGATTATGGTAAAGATAGAACAAATAATAAGTTGTCCGAACAAGTTTTATTTCCAGTTTGTTTGCGTATCATTGTCCCGCTGCTTGATTTTCAAATTTGCATTTCCTCATTGATTTCAGTTGCGTCTCCATCACCACTACATTCAGTAGTATCGGATTCGGACCAGTTGCCTGATCTACTTCGTCAGAGTTTTCCGTCTCACTGGCTGAACGTAATAATTGGGAGATATCACTTTAAAATCTGGAGAGGATAGAATTTACTGCCGCAATATCTAAGGCAAACACAATCAAGCTACAGGAACGATTGCCTTTTAGAGTTATATATCATGTACTGCACAACGACTGCTAATGTGATCAACGTAAGATTCGTACCTGGTGTCTGATCTATCTTGTGTATCTCCTGAGTTTTCACCTTGCTCTTGCACATGCTCATAACTGTGAAAGACGTCATCGGTGTCAGGTTCAGGACCGTTGCCTGATTCATTTTGTTCTTCCTTATCACTATGTAAAAAGTAAATAAGGGCGATTTTGCTTTAAAACCTGGGAAAACAGATTCGATTTTATTACTGCACTAACACTCATGGCTATCTTCATTAAGTTCAAAAAACAAAAACCGGGAAAAATGAGTTTCAGAATTACAATGACTGAGTGATACTAATGTCAGGAAAATATCCTTCTTTCTCAAATGTCAAACAATATGTAATTGTATTCTCTAGCTCTGTTATTTCATTGGTTCATCGAAAGTTTACCTTCTTCTGCTTTTATCTTCATCTTCATTATATATATGAAAATGTGGTTGTCTTCTTGGCCGTTTTACATCAACACAATTATCCTCGTCGCTGTCTATTTGCCTTCTCAGCGTGGTGCCTGGTAAATTAACAATTCCAGAACGAAAATTTCTTGATCCATCTCTCTTTCTGTAAAAATGATAAAAAATTACATTACACATAATCTCAAAAGAGTTGCAATAATTCTCTTTGAAAAGCATCAAGAAACTGAAAAAACAAAAAATACCGTCAAGGACACTATGTGCTCACATTCGGTTTGAATTCGTCCATTCGTCCATTTGGGATTTTATACCAAATTACAAAGCTATCAAACAAGTAATTTTGAGATAAAGTTTTCTTGACCAAAAATGACAATATTGTCTTAAAAATACAATTTTTTATATTTCAGGACAATTTCCACATATCTAACTATTGTCATCTCTGTACGTCTGTGTACCAGATATGAAAGCTGTCTGTCCAGGGGTTTTAAAAAGGAAATACTGTCTAAGATTTTTTTGACCAAAAATGACAAAATTGCTTAAAAATAGTAATTTTCCCAATTTTGTCATAATTTCAACAAATTAGAAAAGTAACACCCTTGCAAAGAGACAACCGAAATTTGAGAGCGATTGGGCTTGCAGTTTCAGAGAAGAAGAATTTTTACTGAAAATGAGAAAAAGCACAAAAAAATTCTGCAAAAATACAAAATTCAGGATATCTTCACAATATTCATAAAACTGTAGAAGGTCCACCTAAGGTACTTGCACACAAATTTTCAAAGCAATCAAAACAGTGGTTCTTAAGTTATTGATTCTTAACCATTTTCACATTTTGTAAGCTCATTTGTATAATTTTGGCAATGCAGACTTCATTTGAACAAAATCCCATCTATAGCCCAGGATGCATCCACACACCAAATACCAAGCTGAAACGTGCAGCGGTTTGCGTGTTTTTGATGTTGACGGACATACTGTACGTACATACATACATACATACATACATACATACATACATACACACATACATACAGACGCCATCGACTTCAGCTTATACGATAAACTCACATTGGTAAAACAAAATGTGAGCTAAAAAACTAATTATATATTTAAAAAGGACGGACGGCACTATACATTAACAAAGGAGAGCAAATGAGAGTCTAGAGGAATCAAACTTCGTGTTTGTCGTTTAATCCTTTTTCCCACCGGAGAGTATCACTTCCCCATCAGTCAAGTCAGTTAAAAGCGGCATTGAGCCAAAACATGACGTATTTTCACCCACTTGGTTTGGTCTGTTATAGCATCTTTAGTCCAAAAAAATTAAGTTTTAAAGTACTTATTTTTTCAACAGCCTGCAAATGTACAGTATTATGTTAAAATACACCATATGGAATATTTTGTGTTTCATTACTTTTAGCCATCTCGACCTGATGGTGAAATCTGGACTTGGGAGGAAAAGGGTTAATGAAGTTCAATTGGCTGTTTAGGCAAGCGCTAGCCAGTAATGAAAATATATAAGCTGTCTTGAAAGCTGGCGTGAGTGCGATTTGGCCTGATTTTCGGTTTGCGTAATAGTTTTCGCGAAGTGCTCAATTTATTAAAGTTTTCCACAACCCCTCCCCTGAAGTGGAATGGCCTGACAGCGGAATAATATCAACAAGTGATATGGTTGACATCACGCCTTAGTGACCAACTTTTTATGAGTACAGCGGGGAGTACGGTCACTTTGCTTTTGATTTCGTCTCCAATTTCAGAACGTAGCTAAGAAAACAGTCATAACCAAAGTATGCATGTTTGATAGAGAGGATATTACACTGAGTTCGGTCGATGTCGGGCGTCATATTCTCGTAGTGTGTCCTCATTTTGATGAGTTGCTGCGCAACTCGTCCAAATACGGACCAAACTTCGTGTAATAAACATTTGATGATACTGTAACGTAATATGACACACATCTGTATTTATACATATTGTTTTAATAAATTGCGATAAACAAAGTTGATTTGATTTCGTGCAATCCCAGTAATATTAAATCTCTCTCTCTCATTCTCTCTCTCTCATTCTCTCTCTCTCTCTCTCTCTCTCTCTCTCTCTCTCTCTCTCTCCTTGCGCCTCCATCCGTTGACAGTGCCTTCTACATCAGTGACGAATTGTCAGTAAGTGACAGCAACTGCATTTTGTAGTAGCGACTGCCTTTACACATACCAAGATGGGACTGCGATGTGAAACGTTATGGCTTTATGGGTTGTTACACGACTGCTGTCAAACGCTTTTAACAGTCACGTCGTGGCTTGGGAGCAGAATATGTCAAACGATGAAAGCTCCGAAAAAATATAATTTTTTTCATTTTCGACACTATTTTTTAAAACCTTACCTTAAAATCTTATCTTCCATTTATATCACTCACTGAGCTGCTTACAAATATATTGTTGAATTTAAACGACTGAATAAAAAGAACTTCTTAGCCTACTTTTGGCTAATTGGACCGTTGAATTCACGACATTTCTTATTAACCAATTTCAAATGAAGTTATTTGGTTTGGACAAACTTACCTTCTCGTTTTGGCGCCCTCATCGGTTGAGCCATTCCTAGAGCCATTCACTGGTATTTGATTTTCTGGAGGGACATTCTCATCGTCCCAAGACAAGGAACTCCTATGACTGTCTTTCGTCGGTTGTTTCTCACTAGAATCAGACCCATGCACTTGTGCATTTTTCGAAGTGAAAATGCGATTCGTTTCTTTGGACATCTCTTCAGATAGTCTGCGCCGGTTGAAGAAACACCTTTTAGACAGGCTCTAGGCAAATCTGCAAGCAAAAGATGAGCGTTGAATTGCCTTGTTAATTTGAGAAGGATGGATCGTTAAATTGTAATTTGACTACACTATAATTTATTTATACCTCTCGGCTTCAGCGGCAATTTTTGACTGTGTGTCTTTCCCCCTGTTATTAAATGTCAATCACAAATTTCATTTTGATAGATATTTACATTTACAGGCCACTAAAAAGATCAGCTTTGAAACGATATATCTCAAAATGTACAAGTACGAGTAGCAATATTAAAGCCAGTCGTAATCATATTCTTTGTAGGATCAACAAAAGCTGTGTTTTTCAAGGCCATAAAATACCAAAATAATCACTGCCGCAGTTATTTCATCAGGAAATTTTCTTGCTCAATTTCAAAATAACGTCCTAAATTGAAGTCGACTGCTCGAAGATAAAGGCCATACTTGCTCGGGCACCAGGAAATTTCAAGAAACAGAAAGTGATTGCGATGGAAAGAGACGTGAGATGTAAAAACTGTCGAATAGCCAGACTGCGCACTGCAAGGCTCACATCCGTTCGCCGCGACACATCTTGGCAAATTCCATTCAAAATTTTTGGAGATTTTTGAATAGGGTTTCCCCTTACTGTGTTGGGACGACCGGACGAGAGTCTTACAGTGCAGCTTTGGTAACCGAGACTAAGATGAGAAAGGGTTACAGAAATGTTTACATTTGGCAAAGTGCATAGAAGGCGCTTAAAAGACTATCACAAAGCCGTCTTGTTAAAAGTCTATTGTTTAATTCCTTTGGTCAAAACATTGCGTATGTTGCCTATCTGCCCAGACAATCCAAGCAGTGTTTGGCAAATACCATGTCTGAGTCACGGTGTTTGAGTCTCTGTCTGCTCTATTTATTGGCGATTGGCCAGTCGTGATTATGTAAATCACTATGAATATTTAGAGTCAGATCCGTGGTGTATTCGGCGCATGTTCTCGCGGCATTATTCAGCGCGGAGATAAATTTTCAACAAGGCGAAGAATTTCCGACAACACGGAGATAAATTTCCAACAGGGCAAAGAATTGCCAACAGGGCGGAGAATTGTCGTTTTAGTCCACGGTAGTACGCGTTCGTGATTATTAGCGAGACAGCGCACATACGAAGTTAATCCATTTGACAGGATATAATATTGTCAGTTTATACCATGTTTGAAGGTACACTGCTTTGTGCTTCGCTAGTTATCAAGTTGAAGAATGCCATATCACGTTGAATAGGCGACTTGCACTGGGGAGGATTGTAATTTGTATAGGTGCAAACCATTACCTCTTTCAGCAGTACAAAATGTAAGTATGCAGGCTCTTTCTCTTTCATTTTGTATACTGGGAACTTATGAATAATTAGTAGGTCAACCAGTATACTAATCGACATGTTGAAGCCCTATTTTTTCTGTGACAAGATCAACAAAAATATCTAGACTGCACTAGATCCTTTTGAGTTTTTGATTCTCTGCCACGATGTATGCAACTTCACTAGGCATGTGGATATTTGAGGCACACTGGGGACTGGCTTGCTTTCTGGCAGAGGGAGATCAAGATTCATCTTACAGTCCTGCGCCGTATCTTTAAGATATTGTGAGACTTTCAGTCGATTGAAAGAAAAGCTCAACGTAGTTGTATTTGTAGCAGCGTGTCTCCGAAACTGAAGGCACTGCGACAGTACAAAGTTGATTAGAAGGTAAGACATCGGCGAAAGACTATCAAAGAACTTATGGCGGGAAACATTTACTACTTGCACTTTCACTTTTAACACTTCGAGTGCTGGAGGTTTTCCCGCCATTATTACAGTGCAACATTTTACCAATTTTGTGAATTTTTTCTGCAATTTTTTGACAATTTTGGACCAAACAAACATCACATTTTAGTGGCTTCAGATTTTTTTTAACAATCTTAGCAAACATTAGAAAAGAAATTGACTAGTGTATATTTGAAATAGGCGACAAAATTGACTTTGGCGCTCAAAGGATAAAGCGAAGGTGCTATATTGCAATGACTCAACCAATTTTACATCCTGTGAGTTGGATACATAAGAAACCGCTCGTTCACGTTCCGGAATTCAAATATTATTAGACAACTGTGTGAAGTGCAATTTCTCTTTCTGTTTCATTCTTAGATCATGGCTGTTGTCGACCGTGATGTAATCTCAAACTCAATCTAAAGAAAACTTGATTTCCCGTTCAGAAGCAGTTACAAATGCAGATACTACTAATATACAGTTAGGCTGAAGTTCATAATGATCACACTGAAACTATGGAAGAGTGAATTTTTACTCTTACCTTAAGTTTTACGGTACCAGTCACTGTGTAGATAACCTTCACTTACGACGAACTCCGGAGAAGTGCTACGTGTTCAATCTTTCTCGTGTTTATCTATTCAATTTTCACGGGCCTTCATTTTACGGTTCTCTGATTGGTCAGCTACATTATTTGGCAAACAGCCATTGGACATTTCCCCTAAGCGTCATCATCATGCAAATGATTTCGACTGGCAATAAGGGTGTGTCCTTTTCTTCGTAATACTAACTGATGGAAAACCCCAGTCACAAACCTTCCGCATGGCTGCTTTTCAGCCCATAGATAATGCACGAGGCTCATCAAACTTTGAGAAAAGGCGAAGTTCTATTAATTTATTGAAAATATACTATTCATCATTTTATGGCATTAGAAATATGTACTCTTGCATAACAGACCGTGAAAATCATACAAATGAACGTTTTAAAATTCTTAGCCGACAAGGGAAAATCTGTCAGTATACGGGAAGCTGGCTGACTAACCGGTACATTGTGTCACCTCTCCCGTTGAATACGTCTACACATACCCGTGGTCAGCAAGATTGAAACATTTATTTGTAGACCTTACTGTGATGCTTTAAGATTTATTTCACCATGCTCACGCCATTCAAAGAAAAAATCCCATGTAATGATAGCTTAGTCTTTCTAAAATTGTAAATGCATCCAGTTTATATAAAGGTCTAAGTTGGATTGAGTGAACGGAAGGGAGGGCAGTTTGTAGTGGGTCACTTACAGTGCATGATCAGTGCAAGCACATAGCCAGTTGCCGTAACCGTAAATTATTCAAAAACGTAATTTACAACAACAAATTGAACGAGCGTATTAAGTTATAAAGATGTTATAAGCATTGGTGTCTGACATTTTGATCTCAAATATTAAGTTTCGTGATCATAGTACGGCATAGACTATGATAGAATTCGGTCCTTGCTGGCTGTTTGGTAGCCACCTTTCAAGATGGCGCCCGTTAGTTAAACAGGGCTAAAGCTGATATAGTCGCCGCGATTGTAAATTTCTCACAAATACCGATGATCTCAACCTGAAAAAAGCTAGAGTTCAACTTCACTGCTGTAATATTCATTGGTTTTCAATGTATTTGCTTTCAATTGGCTTTCTTACATTCGCACTGCAACAAAGATTTTACCAATGTATGCTTAGTTTAGGGGGTTATGTACTGTCCTCCTATTCTAAATATGACCCAGTAAGGTAACCGTGGCAGTTGCCGTGATCGTAGATAACTTTGAAATACAGTATTTTATCACAATTTAAACAACAGGGTAAGAAAGTGCTTATTTTATTTTCATTAATCTTTGACATTTAGTCTTAGGTTTTGCTTCATACTGCAGTTCTCCTCTGTAGAATTTGTGGGTACTCACCAAGACTTGACTCAAATAAGCTATTGTGAAACTTAGAGTGGTTTACTGTGAAGCATTTGCATTAGACGAACTAGACATATTGTCTAAATCGAGGTGTTGTCAACACTATCGGGTGCAATTATCAGCTAAACAGTTACATGAGTCGATCAAAAAGGAACCAATTCTGCAAAAGTTGAACTATTGTCTAGCAGCAGGTTTGACGTAGTCTAACCACCACCACCACGCTGTCAAAATCTTATCACTTGCTTTCAGGTGTAGTTGTTTTGACTACGTCTGACCTCCTGCAAGACAATGTTTCAACTTTGGCAGAAGTTTCACTGTGGTCGACTGGACTTACTGTTCAGCTGATAATTACACCTGACAGTGTTAGCAACACCTCAATTTATCTATTATCTTGTTCACATTGGCAACCCAACTGAAATTTGGGCCGACGCAAAATAATTGTCCTTTTGGGATTAAATTTGGTCCGTGTCCACACTTACCGGTACCAGA
>LD350888.1:42886-73050 GCA_001465055.1 Ptychodera flava
AATCACAATAAAAAGAATAAAAAAAATCAATGTTTTCATTGATACTTTCTTCAGATTGGTCAATACAGTAGCATCTAACCACGGGCCGGACCCTGATCTAATTCATGTTGTTTTTTTAGTTATGTGACTATTACAAAACTTCATAAATATGCAAGTGAGCTATTTGTTAACTGCAACTTTATTTCCTCGGCTTCATATCCAACAAACAATCAAACGAACCTGTTTGATATCCCAGCTGCTTTTAATTGTAAAAAATAAAATCAAAACTATCCTCGTATAAAACTTTCTGAGTATCATTAAGTCACTTCTGAATCGTGTGAAAATCAGCAGCCACGGCCCGATCTCTCGGTCAACTTACAAATAATTGTATTGACATTGTTATCATTGCCACGTAACAGATAAGACTACGTTACAGTGTTATTTTGGCAATGGCATTTCAGTACACATGCATAACACGAGTCAGCTTTAAAATTACCAGTACTGCTTTATAAGTAATTTCTTCAACTGAGCAACGTATTTTCTTGCATTTTCATGAAGAGTTCGCGCATGGACTGATCTCCCCACCACCTTTCAGCCTCCACCTCTTGCTGAGTTGCTCTTTCAGAGCAAATGACCTTGTAACTGGCTTCGATTTCCGGGTCAACTGTGACAGTTGACCTTATGCGCATGCGCAATCAGAAGGCGCCATGTTTTCAACGGTTCATCCTATCAATGCATATCGGGGAGAGAAGCCAGCCTGCTCACCATTCGTACTTCAAGTTCAACAAATCTTATTTTTCAAGCACATTTTCGTCATCTGTACACCTTGGAAACAATGTGACATCAATTCTGATATGCATAGAAAGTGTTCCGATCGAGAATTACATCGGGTTGAGACATAGGTTGGCATCGATAACTTGACGATGGCAGTGCCTCGAGATCTACACTGCCAGTATACAGCTGTACTGGTACTGCGGTAATTGTAATGCAACTTGTAAGGTAGGCCCGTGCGCTTGAGGTAGGCAAGGTTTGTTGATTGCCTGTTTTAATACCACGACCATATGAATTTTGATTGTGTAACATGTAGAATATTTCAGTTCTAAATTTTTTAATAAAGCGTCGTTGAATGTACTGAAATGCTTTGTATGCAGTTTATTCTGTTAATCATGTAATGATGTATGTACAGTTGAGAAAGATTTTGAAAAATTTGAGTAGGCCTAAGCATGCACAATGTTCTACTCTCTATTTCGACCTGAATACCACTCATGATCGGTCATTGAATGATTGATTTTTCCAGCGTGAGATATCTTATGCAAAGGTCCATCGATACCATGGTGCTCATGCAGTGAAGTTGCCACCAAATTACATCAAACGGATGTTGTTGTGATATGCAATATTGTGATACTCATCATGAACTGCAGCCCTAGCCTGTGCTACACCATGTCCATCGGTCAATTTTTAAAGTCTAAAAATTGATTGACATGTTAACATACTTACATTTTCATTTTCAACACTTTTGCAAGATCTCCATGCCTCACTTATTTCTTGTTCTTTGTCTTAGCTACATCTTATACGTAATTTATTCCATCTACATCTTGTCTGCCTTTCATCTACATTGTATCTACTCTCTAAACTATGACCCGATGATTAATATGCACAAAAGTAGACAAAGCAATAGATCTACATCTTGTCTACATGTCATCTACCTGAGATCTACATTTCATCTAATTTTTCATCCACATTTTGTCTACATTTCATCTACTCTCTGAACTATGACCTCATTAGTATGCACAAAAGTAGATGAAGCAGTTCATCTACTGCCCAATTAAAATAAAGTCTACTGTAGATCTAATGTGGACTAGATGTAGATCTCAATTTTCCGTAAGGGTATACGCTCGGCCAGTTTTACCTGAGCAGAGACATCTCGACATCCTCCGGAATAACCGTACAGGGCCTGAATTTCTGGACCTCTTGTGCTAGGACAGACAATTGTGCACACGTGCTACGGGAAAGGACTTGAACGGGATCTGTGTTGAAGTTACCAGATCAAAGAAATTGTATGTTCGACTGGACAATGAACATGGTAAATGGACGCTTACTAAACCCTGGCAACTGTAGAGCTCAGAGACTGTACTACACGTTATTCCCCCACCCCGATTTACGCACAGGAGTCAGATAAGTTTTTCTTATTATTTTAACTTAATATTTCTTTTATGTTTAATTAGAATAAATTGGAGAGTTACTATATTTTATGCGTTTGTCTGGATTACTGTTGCATGAACAATATCTGGTAGCATCGATCACATTAAGAGTCCTGTTTCCTCACTTGCCCACGGCCAGTTGAAACCAAGGCCTTCCAAATTAAATAACTTGTCCCGAAAACAATAAATTGAATCATTACAAATTGTTGGCAGAGGTGGGATGATTAATTGATAGATTATTAATTTTTGGAAGTAGAAAATATATATATATATATATATACATAAGGGTTTATGATCTGTGTTGCTGTTCATCTGTGCATACAGGAGTCAGGCATTTATTTGCATAGGGAAAGCGTTCACTTTTGATTTTGCATTTCTATTAGCTAAGAATACACTCGTAGAAATTTGTTTGAAGAAATATATAATAATTTTGTATATGTTCAAAGAATTGCTGAAGCAATGAGTTTCGATGGTGAGAGGCATGATGATGCTAGAAGTGTGGGCGAGTTCAGTGAGGGTGATTACTATTACGAGCCTTTGACTTTAGTCGATGAGATAGGTGAAACAGATCAAATTCCAAGTACTTTGGTGTGAGTGGTAGAGAAGGCAGACTTCTGACTGATGGTTTGAGTATGAGTGTGCCAGCAAATCAGAGACTACGTGAGAATGATAGGGGTTACACCGAACGTAGAAGTGTGAGTGGCAGTGTTCACCAAGGATATGTAGGCTAAAGGTTGAGTAATGGTGCTGATGTCGGCGTGAGGACAGATGACAGAGAATGTGTCAGGAGTAATAGTGTTGATTATGAAAGGGAGGCAAGAGAAAGTCAAGAGATGCTGGAACTTATGCGTAATGAGATCAGGCATATGCAGGCGGTAAGGCGCGATCAAGCGGATGAAATAAACAGGCTGAACAGTCAGCAGAGAGTATGTAAGGAAAGATTGTTAGAGGTTATTAATATTCCCGAGCAAGGTAACGATCCTGCTCCCACTCGCAGAGCACCCACAATACAGGCACCTGCGGTTAACAGACGACCAGAGAATGCAGCTGGTAAAACTGACGCATCACAGGCGACAACTGACACAGTCAAAGTTTATGAAACAGCTAGGCTAGGCACTGACCAAATTGTCCCCGAGCAGAAAACACAGGCAAACAGTGGCAATACGGTCTCCACCCAGCTACAGTTAGTGTTAGATTGGTATGCTGGTGGCACCCCATGGGAAGATTACAAAATTTATTTTGTAGAAATGGTGACCATAAATGGATGGTGAGATCAGATAATGGTCATGCAACTGCTTATTCACCTGAAAGATAGGAGTGGGCCCTGCTAGTTTTAAACACATGTGCGAACATCGAAACAGAGTTTCTGAACTAGCAAGCTTGTCACTACTCATAAGTCTGAGTTGAAAACATGCAAGCGTAAGCCAAATGAGTCCCTGACGGATTTTGTATACGCCATACATAGAATGCGTAGGACAGCATATGCTGATTTCTCTTCAGTTATAATACCAGGGGGTAGTGAACATATAGTCATGGTGAGGACAGCAATAGCAGCAAATAAGACAATTGGTGTATTGTCAAACCCACAAAGAAAAATGTGATAGCAGGTAAGGGTATATTGGTTGCTAGGTCGATGGAAACCTCAGCCAAATGGAATATGCCTATTAGGGTTTTAAATGCCACGAGTACACCTGTAGAAGTAAAGGCAGGTAGCACTGTTTTGGTGATTTGGACGCTGAAAATCAATGATATTGTAATTACAGTGGGTAAAGAGAATTCTGGGGGTATTTATTTGAACAGATGTGAAGTGTCTGGTAAGACGGGGAACGGCATCTCTGCCGGCACATTTATTGGATCTCTGGAAAGATGCAAGTGAACATCTCGACAAGTCTGACAGTCAGAATGTAGCTAATTTCTTTGTCAAGTACCAGGATGTAATTTCATATGGAGATGACGATCTTGGTAGGCCTGATTATGTGAAACATCGCATTGATACAGGGGATGCCAAACCCATACGAATTCTACTAAGGCGATTCCAATTCCAACAACAGGACGAATCCAGAAAGCAAATTGATGAAATGTTAAATAAGCGTTTAATTGAGCAATCTAATTCCCCTGGAGTTCGCCAATTGTACTTGTGTAATAACGGGATAAAACCACAAGATTCTGTGTAAACTTTAGGCGTCTGAACTAATGCATTGTTAAGGACGCTTATCAAATACCAAGGATAGATGATTCATTAAATATGTTTGGAGGGGATAGGTGATTCAATACGTTACATTTAGCCAGTGGTTATTGGCAAATAGAGTTGGATGAAGACGCCAAACAGAAGTCCGTGTTTGTAACGAGCGAGTGTTTTTCAATGGAATGTAATGCCCTTTGGTTTGACAAATGCCCAGCAACATTTCAAAGACTATTGAAGAGAGTCATGTCAGGTTTACAGTGGAACATACTTTTGCAGTATTTAAATGATATTGTTTTGTTTGGTAGAACAGTGGACATGTCATTATAATGGCTTGGTGTTGAGTTTGAAAGACTGGGGAAGGCAGGTCTAAAGTTAAATGCGAAAGAAATGTCATTTGTTCAAGCTGAGTGTTATTTATTTGGGACACAAAGTATCGGTTGAGGGAACCATGACAGATCCAAGCAAGGTGGATTCTGTTTGTAATTTGTCGACACCAAGGAATGTTACTGATGTGAGAAGTTTCCTTAGACTCGCATCGTATACAGGAGATCTATTAACTTTAAGGGTTTTGCAATGATAGCAAAGCCATTGCACAGACTAATGGAAAAGAAACAGGAGATTTTATGAACAGACGAGTGTGACGAGGCACTCGGTACACTGAAGGAGAAATTTGTAAATGCGCCGATCTTGACATAACCACGGCAAGAAGGTTAGAACATTTTAGATACAGATGCCAGTGATTATGGCATTGAAGCAGTTCTCTCTCAGGTGCAAGGTGGAGTTGAGAGGGTAATCGCCTATGCAAGCAAATCATTGTCAAAGTCTGAGCGTAATAGCAGGGTGACTAGAAGAGAGATGTTAGCATTAGTTAATTATGTGAAGTATTTT
Source organism: Ptychodera flava (assembly GCA_001465055.1). Taxonomy (NCBI): domain Eukaryota; kingdom Metazoa; phylum Hemichordata; class Enteropneusta; family Ptychoderidae; genus Ptychodera; species Ptychodera flava. Next base: position 48,140 of record LD350888.1, read on the forward strand.
TGTCAGTATTTGTGGGGAAGACAATTTCGTGTTAGAATAGACCACAGTGCATTGACGTGGTTGAGGGTTTTTAAAGCCAAACTTTTCAATCCCAGGTTTTCACAGTAGTGGAGTTCTCCTCCCAGTAAAACACTTGGCCGGTAGGATGTTTGATTTCTATAACATTAATTACACAAACTGATCTCAACCTTTTGTCACCTTTTGCAAATCCTGCAAACAGAGTTTACACAAGCGCTTGATTGACAGTCTGTTCAAATCGCCAACAGTCATTGATTCCCCACCAGAAACGCTCGAATTTCCTAAAAAAATCGTCTTCCAGTCGTGTTAGACTTTGAATACAACCACAGAGTTCAATCGGCAGCAACTTCGCACTGACCGCTTGGCAGTCTGTCTGCGTTTTTGTGGCCGGGGAAAACTAAAAAGTGGCATTTTCTGGAGCGTGAGCCCGAGTGTTGCCTGTTTTGTGTCCACTTACACAATGAATGCCACCATAGCTTCGCGTCCTTTTAAAGGGAGGCTCTGCCTTTAAGGAGTCAATGGGGCAGGTAGCCCGCTGGTTGGATACTTTGGGTACCTTTGACTTTAAGGTAGAGCATAGGACAGGAAAAAGGCATCTGAATGCGGATAGGTTGTCAAGGAGACCTGTTGAAGCTGATGAGGATAGGTCAAATTACAGGTATTCAGAGCCAGATGTAGATATCTGCCAGGTGAGTACATCCAACAAAAGGCATACCAGGGGTCGGTGATCAAAATCATGAAAGCGAGGCAACAACAAGTAAATGTTAAGTGATAAAATCAATGGAAAAGATGAAGTGAGACAGAGCACAAACTTAAGAATTCTTGGTGGTGGGCAAAAGCCAACCGAGACTACAGAGGCTGTGGGAAAGCCTACAAATGTGCAGTCTAGGCAGTTGCTTTGCCAGTAGATGATGTTATAAGTTTACAAAGAGGAGAGATCATTTATGGGAAGTACGTTGTCAAGGGTAAGAAAAATGGTGATCAGGTAAAGGTACCAGGAACCAGTACCAGTTATGTATTTTGCTGAACAAAGGGGGGGGGGCACAGCTTGCCGACCCAAATATCGATTGAATGTTAGAAGTAAAAGATAGGGGAGGTGAGCGACCTTCTTAGGAAAGGGTGTCGGCCTTTTCTGCAGAAGCAAAGGTATATTGGGCTAATTGGAAGTTAGAAATGGTGTGCTGTACAGACGATGGGAGTCGGGTGATGGTAAGTCAGTAGAATATAGGTTGGTAGTACCTGAAAGACTGAAGCCAGTTATTTTAGACGAACTGCATGGTGCAAAGACAGCAGGGCACCTTGGGTTTAAGAAGACAATAGACAGAATTATACACAAGTATTATTGGAGAAGGGTAAGTGTAGATGTCAGACCTTGGTGTCATATATGTGATGTATGTGCAGCCAGAAAGAAACCCACCAGGACAGGAGGCGCACCTTTACAGCAGGGTCCTGTTGGAGCACCTTTAGAAAGAGTAGCACTAGACATATTGGGTCCATTCAATGTAACAGAAAGAGGAAATATAGTTGTGTTGGTCATACGTGACTACTTCACAAAATCGATGGAAGGGTATACACTTCCAGATCGGAAAGCGGAGACAGTTGCACGAGCTTACATACAACAGTTTGTATGTAGGTTTGGCGTACTACAACAGCTACACTCAGACCAGGGGCGTGACTTTGAATCACTGGTATTCAAAGAAATGAACTCATTACTGGGTACAGAAAAGACTAGAATCACAGCATACAATCTGAATCTGACGGTATGGTCCAACGTTTCAACCGCAACATAGTTTCAGTTGTTGGTACATTGATTGATCCTACTTTGAAGAAGTGGGATGAGAAGCTTTCATATACTACGATGGCATATCGTAGTACCCTCAAGCATCCACTGGTGAATCGCCCAATGTGATGATATTAGGAAGGGAAATTCCGATGCCACTTGACATTGCGATGAGTGGAGTTATTGGTGTGGAGGACGATGATGTAAGGACTGATCACGTGCAAGCATTATGCCACAATTCAAAGGAAGCATATGAGCGTGCTAGGGTAGCATTAAAAGAAAGCGCTGTGCAACAGAAATGGAATTATTATAGGTTACTATGTAAACCACTAAAGCAAGGGCATTTTGTTTTGGTGTTGAATAATAAAAGAAAGAAACGTCTGTGAGTCAAGCTAAGACCGGTATGAAAAGGTCCATACATAGTATTCAACAAACTTTCATATCTTTTGTGCAGAATTCAGAAAGGTCCACGAGCAATACCAAAAGTAGTTCATTGTGATAGGCTGAAGTTGTACATAGGTGATAGAATGAGAAACTGGCTTGTAGTAGAAAATAATGTAGAGCTCAAAGTAGACAATAATGATGATGAAATGTGAATGACCGGGGAAGTGAATGATGAAGTAGTGAACGAGGGCTGTGTAGACACAGAAGCTGCTGTAGAAAGTAGGTCAAATGAAACATTGACAATGGACAGAATACGAGTCTCCCGCGACAATGTGATGAGCCAGAGGCAGTAGAAACTAGGGTAGAAGTGGACATGGGGACACATCCAGTTAATGGCAAACCAAATTATAAGGCAGAACCAGTTAGGAGACGGTTAAAACGTAGTATAAAGAGACCAAAAGGATTCTGATCGAATGAGTTTAGAATGAATGAATTGTGTGCAGTGACTAATATTGCATGTGCATGTCGATGGAATGTAAATCCAGCAATCGTTGGAATGTACTGAGTAAAGAGATTTGTGAGTATAGGAAAGTTCAGAGAAAGTTGAGTGTTGTGAGTTTGGGTGCAGGAATGTATTTTGTAAAGTATGTAGTTGCCATGGTGTATGTAAAGTGAATGTAGAAAATTATGAAGAGTGACAGTTTACAAATAGTATGAGAGGAAGTAATCTAGAGATACGTTGTGTAGTGTTAGTTAATCGTTTTATTGTTGTTTCTTTTCAAATAGATGAACACTAGATTCAATTTCATTTAATTTTCAATAGCTTTAAGTTTTATTTGAATGTCAATGTTTTATATGTCTGTAACTGACCTTTGCGATTCCCCCAGTACTTGTCTGTCCTGTGCATTCCACCTCCCTCAATGGATTGTGAACTATACTGGCCTTGTGCTGTATTATCTTTCACTTTAAGTATCGCCCAGGAGTGCAATGTTCTTAGAAGGGAGCTGTGTGAAACTTATCAAAATTACCTTGAAATGTCGGCACCTCGGCCGCATTTCCACTAAGACATTTTATACATTTTAACCTGACAAGGGCATGGCTGCATCCTGGATCAGATTCTGGGTGGAGGTTCCCAAAATATACACTTGGGGAATAGCTTTCCCCTTCTCAAAATTAAACTCTACTTAGTATTTAAATATGATGGATTACAGGCCGCCATCTGTAGGTACATAAGATCTGAAATGCTAGATCATGACAATGAGACCAGACTTTGTGTCCACTCCTTGACAATTTATCAAGGATCAAACCTTTAAAATCAAATGCGATACGTAGTGGATATAACTGTATGATTGAGCTTAGGAAGCTCACTCCTCACTTCTCCTCCTTGCGCTGCACTCCTCCCTGCGAAGCCTACTGTGTGTGCTGAAAACTGGGACTCTACGGTGTCAAGACTGTGGTCCCACCATTGAGCAGAATGACTGAACTACGAGAGAAACACTCGGTGTGCATACACTTGGCCAGTTGTACCTGAATAGAGACAATCCAGACATCCTACGGAATTGCCGTACAGGGCCTGAATTGCGGAACCTCTGGTGCTAGGACAAACAACTGTGCACACATGCTACGGGAAAGGACCTGAACGGTATCTGTGTTGAAGTTACCGGAGCAAGGAATTGTATGCTCGACTGGTGAGTGAACACGGCAAACGGACGCTTACTTAACCTGGGCAACTGTAGAGCTCATAGACTGTACTATACGTTACTCCCCTACCCCCTTTTACGTACAGGAGTCAGATAAGTTTTTCTTATTATTATAACTTTATATTTCTTCTATATTTAACTAGAATAAACAGGGGAGTTAGTATATTTCCTGTGTGTGTCTGGATTACTGTTGCAAGGACAATATGTGGTAGCATCGATCACATTAAGAGTTCTGTCTTCCCACTTGCCCACGGCCAATCGAAACCAAGGCCTTCCAAATTAATTAACTCGTCCTGAAACAATAAATTGAATCATTACACTATGATACCCGATCACAAAATGATCAAATGAAGTCAACAGCCAAGTACTGTTGCAGCGATTGTAAATGTGCAAAAGTATGGTTTGATATCACAATGCTAACAACAGAATTCGACTTTACGGATGTAATTTTCAAGAACATTTAACATCTTAAACTTAATATTGGTTTTGTACCGTTACGCTTTGACGTCGATTTTCGCCAATGCCAATGTCGGGCAAAATTTCAAACATCGCACCGATTTCTGTCGCACTATGATAAACACACAGGTCACTATAAATCGACTCCCCTAAAATTCAACAGGTTACCCCAGTACGAACACATATCACACATACAAAATGTTACCAATAGATTAAAATTATGTTCAACCATGGGAATTTTTTCAAATACATTATCATAGAATTTCCGCTGTGACCCTGATGGCTAAATATTCCTCATAGGTTGCTTGTTGAAGCATAATTCATGCATGTACGTTTGCAATCATCGCCCATCATTCAAAAAATCAAAAAATTCTCAACAAAATGGCGGCCACAAAATATTGCTGAATGAATGCGAAAGTGAAGACACGAGTTATTCTAGAATATGGAACATTTTCAACAGATAGATAAAACACGGAATGTTCTGGAATGAAAATCACGTTTTCTTCTCGCTAGGTTAATGAGACTTAATGAGACTTAAATTTCCAATATGCGCGTTTGTTCGTTGTTTGTCAGCGCTAACTATTTTATCGATTATCGCCAGATAAAACACATATGCAGTCGAAATTTCGCGAACTGCACGTACGTACAGAGCACGAAAATGATGCGATGCTTTAAGTCAGGATAAAGACCCCAATATTGATTTTTGACATCACTCACAATTATATTTCTCTCATTTATGCCCAAGAAAATTAAATTACTTCATGGATAACATATGACAAGATGCCTCGCTGGCTATATTTTTTTCTTTTATTTTGGGTAGGTTTTCTAACTATTGTTGTCATTTCTTTTGATGGCTATATTGTAAAACATGTTGACATTGTCAAAGTTATCCAGCCTTGTAACACTAAGAATTACTCGAGAGAGATTTCTATACAGACAGGTGCCAAAATTCTGTTTAAATGTCATTATGTTCCCTTATTTGCTTTAAGATGCTATTTTTAGAACACCCACAGCATCTGATTCCTTATTAGAGCATTGCCAGTTTTCATAGATGTAAGACAGCGGATTCAAAATGTCACCCACTCCCTCATTGTCATTCTTGTCTGTCAAAGTTTACTGTACATCTTACGCTCACAATGGTTGGGTGTATACAAATTTACTGTATAACGAAAACTGCGTAGATTAATTGGAATGCTAAGATTGTGATCTATAACAGAAAGGAATCTTGTAGATGATGACAAAAGAATAAGAAAAAAATTAATTTGTCATAATCTGCAATATTTCTATTTTTGAGAGAGCTACTACTTTGTTACTTGGTACATATATTGCGAGGGACAATAGACATCAAATCAGGTCCAATAATCGTTATCATTCAAGGTAACTAAGAAAGTTACCAGGTCCAAGGAACATATTGAAAATGACAAAGGCAATGGGGTCATCTTGAACCACAAAATAGTGGTGGTACCAGGTGTCCGGAATGGGTAAGCGTACCCTGCCAGCTAGCCGCACCCGTCAAGATTGACCCAAAGCGACAAATCCATTGTTATTTGGTGAATTCACCAAATTACTTTTCTGAGTCAAAATTTGGTATGCTGTCACTCATCATTTGAGTAACAGACAGGTCATATTTTGATACAACATCTCCGTATCTACCGTAGAACAATGTATGTGATATTTTTGTTGAAAAACATAAAATTGGTACATATGTTTTTCGAGGTTTTTTCAATTTTTGGCTTACAGTATTGTGTTCAGGAATTACGTGTACAATATCAGGTAGCATGTATCAACTTTCTATTTCTAAGTTCCAAATATTGATGAAATTTGGATAAGTAAATATGAGCGAATTAGAAGACAGAAGTTTGTTATTGTTATATGTAATAATGACACACTGTTTCACAAAAAAATATCAGGGAAATATATGAATGTTGTGTTTGAAAGAAGTTTTTGTGTACAGATCTAATAAAGTTTTGCCTGTTTTATTGAAAAATGTGCCAAGTATGATATCCTTGAAGTCCCTGGTCCAAATGTAACAAATTGAGAATTGCTGCACATTTTTCCTGTGTATTTGTGGAAGATACATGTATACATGCTCAACTGTAAATGAGTATTTGTTCAAATGAAATTAACATGACCAAATAAAATGCTAATGAGCAACAAAAGTGTAAACTTATTAAGGTGGTTGGAAAGGCTAGAGCGTCAGTTATAAATTTCAACAAAACTATTAAAATATAAAAGTAGTCAACATTCTCTGTGGAATAAAAAAAACTAGACATTTGGGTACAAAGGCATTGCAGAGTTATATCCTATTAAAACTTCTGAAAAACTGACCAAATAAGAAGAAGTTGGGGAGTCCTTAGTGTATTAACTATGGTAGAGGTCCCCTAGCTTTTAATAAAATGTTTGAAAAGGGAAAGTCATTATTTGCTGTTTTTCAGGAAAGTTTGACAAGGTGGTGCTGGCATTCAGAGTGAGTGACTGCTATTGTAAATGCATTTCTAGCTTCTTTGAGTGTCAAAGAGGTGTCAAAAGTGAGATTAACCAAAAAAAACTGCTCTACGACTTCAAAAGAGGGGTGCAAATATGGCTTGTTTTCAACATTTTTGACAGAATAACAGTTTTCCTATATAATTGTACACCAATTTAATCCAACTTTGAAATCGAATATGGACATGGAATTTTTACAGCCTATTAACAAGGTTACAGATAAGATTTGTACGGCACAATTTTCCTGTATTTGAAGTACTTTTTGAAAAATAAAATTTTGAAATTTGAAAGAATTTTTAATAATTTTTTGATACATAAACCCATGTAAAATCGTAAAAACAAATTTTATTTACAAATCCTGCCGTACAAATCTTACAATAAATAGTGTCAACATATTTATAACTAATTTGGTAATATTAATACTATCCAATTATTATGAAATTCAAATATGTAAAAAAAAATATGAAAAATTAAATTTTAATATTTACTGGTGTCATATTTCAAAATCATGGCTGCAAATATACAATTCTTATATTCTTTGGAGAAAATATTAACTAAGGGAGTTATCCTGAAAATTTGAACTAAATATCTTGATTCTAACACTTGAAACTTAACTTTAACTCTGAGAAAAGAATTGGTGCAAAAATAGCCTTTCCAACCACCCAGTAAACATTGGTCAGATTGTCTTGGCGAGGCAGCCAACATACCACATTTAAAAAAAACTGTTGCATTGAGATCATCATGAGTGAATCTAAAAGAAGTGGTAGACAGATCTTGTGGACAACCAGAATTTTATTTACGTGTACAAGATATCAGGATAAGTATATTCACAAAAAATGTATCTGTATAGACAGTATTGCTGCTTAATCTAACAAGGTCAGGTTACTAATCACAAACCTTTACGTGTGTAGATGTAAATATGACTCTTTTGTATGAAAAAATGCTTTGAAATTTGGTTTGAAAGGTGTCTGTTTCATTCCATTGTCATATTGTTTATTTATTGAGTTGTTTGTCTGTGCAAGTCAAGTAGTGGCTTCTATACAAATTTGGTTTAAAATTTGGTTGGACCTTGGCTTTAAAACAGATGTACATATGTGACGCCACAGGCTCCTTGATAGGTTTGTGCTTGGAATTTTACCCGTTTGTCTTTGATACTGCAATACTTGTTTAACTTGGTGTCAGTTTGGGATATACCATTATCATGTAGGTGTGGCAGCATCATTACCAGAGGAAGCTCTAAAGAATGACCATTCTTACATGTTACCTTTAATAGTCTCTGATTGCACAACCATAGACCTTAGAGTAACCAAACATAGTCTACAATAATTCTATGCAATATAATATCAGGAGAGGACACCTTTACTTTTGTATGGCAGATTGTATCACTAATTATGATATACTAGGTTACATGGTATTGCCTAAGTGTGTGTGATCAACAGTTGCCAACAGTTGCCAACCTGTTCTAACTTCAATGGACAGTGCGTCAAAAATGTTTCAAATGCCCTTGACTATGAATATCACAAGCTCAAGGTCCATAAATGCTATTAAATATTGTGTATACCCCTTTTCCTGCCAGACAGTATCACTTCCCCATCAGCCTAGTCAGTAAAAAGCGGCATTGAGCCAAAACATGACGTATTTTCACCCACTCGGCTGGGTCTGTTATAGCATCTTTAGCCCCCCAAAAATCAAGTTTACAGTATTTGTGTTTCCAACAGCTTCAAATGTACAGTATTACCAGTATGTTAAAATATACCACATTCAATTCATTTAATTCAATTCATTTATTGCCTTCTTTTAAATCTTGGACAAGTTCATTATTACAAAAACTGAAAATAGGCAAAAGACAAATATGGATCCAGAAAAATAGCAATATGCTAATCGAGTCAGTCCCATTCTCTTAAATATTTACATTACATATTCCACGATATTGAATATGTTGAGTTTCATTAATTTTAACCATCTTGACGTGATGGTGAAATATGGACTTGGCAGGAAAAGGGATACATTCACTTTGGTTTGATATTTTGTAGACGGTATTAATATTCAAGGCCTTAATTTTAAAGTGCATGCCGTTTTCCACGAACACTTCAGGGGGTATACTATTTCGTAGAAAGGTCTGTCCCTGTACGATCTAATATTTCAGGTTATTCATAAAAACCTCTATCAGGCAATCCAATTCGCTGTGTTTCAAAAGGTCATGTCAGGAATAAGTGATGGGGGTCATTCTTTGTCTGCCTGTACGCGCACCGTATTTGAAAAAATAGTGACGAGAATAGTCCTGCCTTAACAAAGCCAAAATATGCACGTACTTGTGTCTTCTTTCTTCAGATTGGGGCCATCCTCAATGGCCTTGAGTTGTCTAATTATATCAAACGTTTGAGTCAGTTTAAGGTTAAGGGCTCCTTTATTTATGCATAGGACTTTCACATTTTATATTATTAAATCTTAATCATCTTTCATCATATCGCAAGATACATGCTTTAAAATGATGACAAATTGTAATTACGGTAATTATTCGATCGGGTTCGAACTCACAACGCACGGCATCAGTTGACCAAGAGCAGAGGCCGCAGACAAAACATTTCAACCAAATCCTGATCCTCGAGAAAGAGTGATTCAATAACCGAGCCAAGTTGTTACAACATTTCTAACACGCCCCCTCAACACGCTGCAGATGAATGATGCACCCACACTCGCACACTCACCATCACACATCGCACACATAAACTCAGACAAGGAACTTCTATTGTCTTTCGTCGATCGTTTCCCTCTAGTATCAGACCTATATATTTGTTCATTTAGATTTTTATAAGCGAAAAAGCTACTCTTTTCATAAATGGATATATCTTCAGATAGTCAGCACCGGTTTAAAAAAAACCAGATTTTTGACAGGCCCGAGCCAAATATGCAAGCAAAAGATGTGCATTTAATAGCCTTGTTTCCAAGAGATTAATGCCAGAATTATGGCTCTTTTAATTTTCATTTGGCTGCACAAACTTTGTCATTAGTATTCATGCCTCTTTCTCTTGGCTTCAGAGACAATTTATGACTGTGTATTCTGTCTCTCATGATATCAAATGTCAATCACAAATTTCCTTTCACTTCGGTAAAAACTTACATTTACACGCTTCTGAAGAAGCTCAGCTTTGAAACGATATGTCTGAGAATATACAAGTATGAGCAGCAATAAGCCAGTCTTAATATCATCGTAGTATTCTTTGTAGGATCACTGAAATGAAAAGCTGTGTTTTACAAAGACGCAAAATCCTAGAATGATCATTGCTGCAGTTATTTTTTCAGGAAAAGTTCTTGCTGTTACTCCAAAAATATCCAGTCTTAATTTGAAGTCGACTACCCGGAGATAAAGGCCATACTTGCTCGGGCACCAGGACATTTCAAGAAACAGAAAGTGATTGCGATGTAAAGAGGTGTGAGATGTAAATACTGTCGGATAGCCAGACGGCACTGCGAGGCTCACATCCAGCTACCCCGACGCAGTTTTGGTATATTCCTTTCAAAAATCTCAGAGATTTTTTTATTTGGAATTTCCCTAACTTTGTTCGGCCGACCGGATGAGAACCCTGCAGTAAGCCTGAGTAACCGAGACTAAGATGGAAAAAGAAAAACACAAATGTTTACATTTTGCAAAGTGCATAGAGGGCTTTAAAAAGACTATCTCGCAACAGTTTTGTATAAAGTCTATGGACTGTTTACTTTCGTCGTCAAAATTGCATATACTGCCTAACTGGCCAAACAATACAAGCAGTGTTTATAATGTATGAGTCACCGTGTTTGTCTCTAACAACAAGTTGGTGATTGGCCAGTTGTGATTATGCAAATCACTACGAATATCTAAAGTTACATCCTTGGTGAACTCGGCACAATTTCTCTTAGCATTATGGATTATTTACGACGCGACGTTCGTACGAGGTTTCTCCGTTTGATAGGGTATTATAATATTGTCAGTTTATACCATGTTCAAAGGTAATACTCTGTCCTTCGCTAGTTGTCAAGTGAAGAATTGTGGAGGATTGTAATTTGTATCAGTGCAAGCCAGCACCTCTTTCAGCAGTACAAAATGTAAGTATACAGGCTTGTTCCTTCTTATTTTGCACTAGGAACTCATGAATAATTAATAGGTTAACAAGTGTACAAATCAACATGTTGGAGGCCTGTTTTTTCTGCAACAACATACCAAGACAGCACTAGATCTGTTTTGATCCTCTGCCACGATGCATGCTACTTCACTAGGCATGTGGATATTTAAGTCACACTGGGGACGGGCTTGCTTTATGGCAGAGGGAAATCAAGATTCATCTTACAGTCCTGGCATCGTCTCTTTAAGAGATTGTGAGACCTCCAGGCGATGAACAGAAAAGCTCAACGTAGTTGTAGCAGCGTGTCTCCGAACCTGAAGGCACTGCGACTGTACAAAGCAAATCCGTAGGTAAGCTACCAGCTAAAGACTATTAATAAACTTATGGGGGAAAAAAATTTCTAATTGCACTTTCACTTGTAAGCGAAGAGGCGATATTGCTATGACTTGAACAATTTCACATCATGTGATTTGGATACATAAGAAACCGCTAAATCACACTCTAGAACAACAAATATTATTAGAGAACTGTTTGAAGTGCAATTATTCTTTGCGTTTCATGCTTAGATCATGGCTGTCTTCAACCGAAATATATTCTCACAAATGAAAAAATATTCTGACAAACTATCAGCCGACAGTTTTGTTGTATGTATACAGTTTCATCTTGACGGAAACCCTCAGATATGTTTTCTATTAGCAATTGCATTGTCCAGGACCTGGTGCAGCTATTGCAAAAACCGCTCATGTGCATACAACCCTAAGGAGATATAATAATAATAATAATAATTAATATAATATAAGAATTATATAGCAATAATAACGCGAATAATAGGTGAAACTTTCGTTAAAATTTCATCATAAGGGTAGTTTGAGTCGAAAAGACCAAATACGATATCGATTTCACTGCCCTATGTTTCCATGGTAACCATTTTAGGGGTTGGAAATTTCAGTTTTTCTAATATCCCATGAAAGGTTACTTTGATTGATATGAAAATTATCTCGTAGGGGAGTTCGGGTCAGAAAACACAAAAAACAGACTTATTTTAATGTTTCAACTATTTTGGGATTGAAAATGTTACTTTTTCCCTAATTTCTATTAAAGAACCTTTGACTGATGTAAAAAAAATTGATCATAAGGATTTTTCTGATTAGCACACCAAAAAGTAACACTCATTTTAATGTGCGATGTTTCTATTGCAACCATTCAGGAGTAAAAATTACCAGTTTTTCAAAGATTCCACCTAAAATCCAGTAATCAACAGAATGTGTTATATCCAAGGGATATTTTGGATCAGAAGTCCAAATATCCAGTATAAATTCCAGTAATAAACAGAAACATTATACCAAAGGGATATTTTGGTTAAGAAAGACACAATATGATATCCATTTTAACCGCCCTGTGTTTCCATAGTAACTTATTTGCATTTTAAAATTTCATTTTTTTCAAAATTCCATTAGAAGTAATCCCAATTATTACGCAAATGCTCTCCTAAGTGTATCTATCACAGCATGAACTCCATGTCAATTTTTTTTACGTTGCTATGATAACCATTTTGGAAACCACAGTGTTTATTTAAAATATAATTCACTGTTTTTTATTTATTTTTTTGATTTCTAAGTAACAACTCTTAACATTTATTCTATAATTATAATAATTGTAATTTCTCTGCCTTCATTCTAGGAAGAATAATAAAGATAATGAATAATAAAGATAATGTATAAAGGGGCTATTCTGGTCAAAATTATGTTTTCCGTTAATTTTAGTGTGTTAGAAGTAATATTATGGAGACCAGAAATAATTCTTAAGGCATTTTTAATTTTGTTTCATGCAGTCATCCAAAATAAGTTTTACATAGTATAATATTAACTCATTTATGATTGTTTCACTAAAGTAAAATTATGACCATGTAGTAGTGCATTATTTTTTGTATGACCTGGCTTGACCCCATTAACTCTATGATTAGCTAGATATCCCCTTTCCATGGTAGCAATGGCTAAATTTGAACATGGTGCCTGTTTACCTTTAAACTTGGTTTTTGAACCCAGCAGGCCAAGACACGGGGGAAATATTACAAATTAAAAGTTTCATGTTAAATACTGCCCTACTTCACAGTATAGGGCTGTAAATATAATTAAACTAAGCACCAACTGTCAATGAATTTTGCCCTATTTCCCATGGGTTGCTTGTTTGTTTGTTTTATCAAACACACCATTCACACATGTAATATGTGTATATTGACCTCGACAATAATTGTGTTTTTTATGTTTTTTGTCAAACACAATATTTACACATGTGTTGCAATTTTACCGTGGTATGGAGAGCTAGAGGACACCATAGAAACAAATGATTTGGGTCGACAAACTATGGTTGTAAAAGGGTTAAAATACTGCCTATAATAGGAAAGGGCCGGATCTAAAACTCTAACAACTAATTTGCATATCGGACGTCGGAGAAAGCACTTGTGCGAACGTCGTAGGAAACACTTATTGCAACAATTTTCCCTAAATATAAAGAATCAGCTGCCAATTAAATTGCGGTTGCTAACCAACTGGAGGTAAATATTGAGACTAAAAATGTCCGGAAATACGAGCGCAATAGACTTATCGTTTTGGCGTCTGCCAACTCACATTATAGAAAACTGCAAAGACTTATCGTTTTGGTGTGTGCCGGATATTGTTTGGCCAAAGGCCTGTGGATTCGCTTATTTTTACACAAGTGCTACATGGACAGAGGAAAACGTTCGACTCACCTTCTCGATTGTTGAATATAACTCAGTGTTTCAGGGAATCCGCCATGATGAGAGTTCTCGAATCAAAAACTGTACCCATGCTCGAAAACAATGTTAAATTACGTCATTGTTATACAAGAGTTAGCATTCCAAAGTCTGTAACCCTGTTAATATCAAAGTTTGGAGAAGGGTGGCATTTCCATCTGAATGATTGAATGACGTGAAACGCAAAATTCCATCGCATATTATCCGGCAATATGCACAGAAGAAAACTGTATATGCTGCAGGTACATACAAGCTTATACTCCACAAAATAGCCACAGGCGGTGAGCTTTCTGAAAAGATTTCCTAAACGTCCTGCTTGGTACCTTAGTGACTCATATGTGATGTCTTTTTTATCTCTGCAGGAATTCCAGTTTCTGTCAACATGCACATCATTTTAAAGCTCAACGACACGATAGCACAAGATCGGAGACGAAGTTCTACCGTCATGCGCACGTAGACTCAATTGCGCATGCTCATTTGGCAGACTACACTGGCAAAGACAACATTTGGCTGGTTCCCACCTCGGTGACAAGCACAAAGCGGCAGGTAATGGGAAACCGCCACGTATCGAATTAAGAAATCTGATTGGCTCTGTCATTGGCTGTTCAATTTTACTTGGAAGTAAAGCTAAAGTCATCATAGTTTAATGATGCGAACATGGCTAGAGTTTAACCAAGGGTTTAATAACCATAATTACAAGTTTTGAAATATCGGCTGGTACCAGAAGACGAACAAGCGCGTGACAAAAGAGTACATACTTTGGGCGGACGTGTGCAATTAACAAAATCCGGGAGACCAAAAACTAGTACATTTTAAAATGGTGGTTTGCCTGTATCTGCGACTTACTACATGCTGCGTCTGGTCACATGAGACGCAGTGATCAGCGAAAGAGAACTTCACTTCAAACGTATGCAAAATGTGCGAAATTACTTGAGGAGCGCGGAAACAAACACACCTGTGAGTATTTGGAATTAATGCGGAAGAACATCCAGTTACAACTGCAGTTTGCAGCGAAAGTGATTACTTGTTGTTGATAACATCATGCAGGGAGAGATTTCCTTACAATTTTTAGATTTCGACAATAGTTTTTGAATTCCATGTTTTGCATCAGAATGCCTCGGGCTCATCATGATAAGTCAATGGCTCGAAGTCTCCGGATCCTGGAGTTTGCCAGCCAGGTTTCCGACCACATGAGCACACACACATAATCCGTCGAGGAAAGTTTTAGGTTACGGAACTGCAGCAAGTCCAGGCCCAGCTGGGTGAGTTTGATTTTAGTTGCCAAATACTATCCGTATTGAGATACACTGTGTCACTGTCAAAATATATATTTTCAAAGTATTTGTTTTGTGTATAAACTGCAGATTCTTATTCTATTCAATACCTAGCCCTGCGTACAGATCTGTGTGTTCCAGGCGTTATATGGCCTCCACTATAACGCTGGCAACATAGAGACCTGTATGCAGGGCTATTCCATTACCTGGAAAATGTCCCTGATTTTCAGTATCAATATCCTTGTCAACGAAGCCCATATAAAGGCTGATATTACAAATTGATTCAAGTTCGGACGATTCAATTACTAGCAATAAAATAACAAATTAATGTCGATTGTTCACATAACTGCTGTTGTTTGAAAGCTACTTTCTGAAATTTCATCACATTTTGAGAACCAAGCAAGTAGGTGCTGATAATGCACTCAACATAGTTACTAAAATAACTTTAAAGATCATGAACTACACGATGGGGTCATTTTTATTTTTCCCATTCTCTTCACGAAGGATACCAGGTTTATTTATTTTTCCAACAGGCAAGATCTGTTTTCCTTTACGGAATTAACAAGTGAGATCAAAGAAATGTGTTAGTATACATGTTTTAGTATACATGGCCAACCCTGACAACACTTCATCATGAATTTGTTGAACTGCATGTATTTATTCACCTTCAAGTTATTATTTCTATGGTCAATAATCTTGCAGGGTTTATGTGTGACCACTTGGTAGTTGATTGCTTTGATACCTGTCATTTCTCTCTATTGTACATATCTATTGGATGAATATAAGCACCCAAGGATGATGCAGGTAAGTTCATGTCAATACTTATTTGTAAACTTTGTTATTTAATACTCTGTCAAATTCTATATCCAAGATTACGCCCTATAATTATGTATATGTTTATATAGATTAATGAGAGTACAGTGAAGGCGTGAGTCCAAGCATGGGCATAATTTTGCATGCCTGTGATCTAAGAATGTGAAGTTTTTAACCACCAAAGGTTTCTAAGACTTAATTTGTTTTGACTGCAATGGTCTAATCGTATAGTTAATCACGTTGTCATATTTGAATATTTAGATATGCTAGATCAGAATGCATGACAGACAGACATCCATTTAGATGTATTTTGTTTTTACTTTAAAAAGTCAGATTTAAAAAGGATTTGCTAATCATTGATGTGAGAAGATACTACAAAATGGATAGGTGAAGTATTCTTATTTGCACTAAATGGTAAGTAGATTTTATCATTGTTCATTATATGAATTTACAATTTGAATTATGTTTTTATTAATTTTAAAATCAATTCATTTCTTAATTAATTTTCAGTTTTTGCATACAAACTGATAAGTGGGTTATGTAGTGTGTAGCTGCAGGTAGGATACCTAAATAGATGTAACAAGCATAACTATAGAATTTCGATATTCTGATTGTGAGTAATCAGTTACTTGACATACAAAGAGACTTGACACCATCTCATAGAAAAATAAATAATCAAATAAGATTTTAATGTTCCTAGGTCACTTGCTATAGATGTCAATAATTATGGGGAAAGTATAGATACATATGTACATGAAAATTAATTTAGAAATCAGGACCAAGAAGAGTCCTCATGTAAAAACATAAGTATCATCAGTCTTGCTTCATTTTCATTTATTTTTGTGACAGGAATAAGAGCATCTCAAGATTGCAAAGGATAGCCACGTTAATGTGTAAATTTCATAAACCTAATGATGGGCTGAAGACTTTTGTGGAAACATTTCAATTCTATTCCATCTATTTAGCATATTTTAATGCTTCACCTAGATGTATGCCAAACTCATGTGTATTGTACAACAGTTAGCGATCTAAAAGTATATTTTGTTGTACTTTGATATGAATTAAAGTACTGCAACATTCTATCTACAAGCTCTCTTGTTTTTTGACAGTATAATACAATAGCACCAACATTCTCCTATTTGTGGCTATCGAAAAGGACAATATGATCATCTGGGCTCGCTAATAGTAAAGTGGACTTTCCTTGTAAAATAAAGATACCAGCTGATTTGGTTGGCGAGGTCAACAACAAGTAATAAAGTGTTTGGGAAACAGAATAATTATCTGGAATGTCAATGTGAACAGCAATGTCTGGCCTTATTTTTTGTATACAGAGATATGCAAGTACATTTTCTGCATCTGCGACTGATGGGTTTCTGCCCTGTTCAGTAACATACAAATCACACACCCTGTTTCCTTCTCATAGTGATGTTAGGATGGTATCCATCCATGCTGTTAGTAAGTAGTGATGGAGTGTCTGATTGTTTATGTGATGCCAGGGTGAGTTGCCCTGTATCAAACAAATCAATGTGCATGCATTGCTTCCAATGCGACTATCAATAGTTGATTGTGATATTCATTGAGGGAGAGCCCACAGTTTGGCTTCTCCTTCAGAGTATAGAAGAAGACTTTGGTGTATGTTATAATTGGTAGCCATATTGTTACTTTACTGTGTATTGTGTTCAGCTCTGTCCTGTAAGAGCTGTGGACATGAAATTCTACCTCTTGTTGTCTTTGCATGCACTGTCTGCATACAATGAGTACATTGCCGGTTAGTTGTTTGGCACTGTGTATGTTGTTGTGTGCAGTGAACTTGTTTTGGTTGTTGTACAGTGGGGTATTGGTCTACTTGTCTTTTGAGGTTTTTTTGAAGTTTGATGAATCACAGTATGTTTTGTATGGTGTAGGAAATGTGGGGTCTTCGTCTGTTATGTCAGGTTCATGAGTATTTGACGACTGTGGCTGATGTTTTGTTAGTTGCAGAAGATCTTGGTTAAAATTTTCACAGAGTTTCTGGACATTTTCTAATAGTAAAGGGGTGCACACCAGAAAGAGATAGGCACTCTTGATGACAGCTGTGTCCGCAAGGCAATACACGTAACTCTGCAGACATGGCCTCAGCCACTAAACATGAAGAAAATCACATCTCAGGCTTTGATTTGGAATATTTGCTAGATCGAAAATGAAATCAAGTGGTAAGCACTTATTCGTTATTTCAACCTGCAAAGTTGGTATTTCGTATTTTAGCCTTGCAGCTGTAGATTGACTGACAACAGTTGACTGTCCACAATTCTCAGCAACACTCTTGAATAGCTGGACCAGATATTCTACTGTTTTGCCAGCTACAATGGTTTAGTCGTGTGTTGTTGTTCCTCTGCCATACCCATGTAGGAAGTGGAGAGGATAGTCTGTATTAAGTCTGGAAAGAGCAAGACTCTGAGGTGTTTTAGTAATCATATCTACTGATGTTTGTGGTTGTTTGTGACTACGTAGAAGGGATGCCAGATTTCAATTTTTTTTCTCAGTAAGAATAGATGGATCGCTGTCGTAAAGTTCACAGAGATCAGGAATATTGTCAGTCGTACTTGTTCTTCCGAGATGTGTTTGAGACAAAGATATTCAGGATCTTCACAGGGTTTAAAGTGAGAGGGCATCAGGTGACGCACAAGTTGCCAACCAGTGATTGCAGCAATTGTGACAAGAGAAGAGCAGTATAGTTTGGGGTTTTGTGCCAGTTTGCCACCAAAGACAAAAGAATACAAATGACTGTAGAAGAAGTGACAGAGTTGGACATGGTCATCATAGAGGTTAATAGAGACATGGAATGGACCTTGAATCGGAATTATGCTGTGTGGTAGTTTGTTATGTGCAATGAGTTTCTTAGTAAAGTAGAAAGTCCTGGTGCAGCAGTCAAGAAGTCAGTAGAATATGAAGAAAGAGGTGGTGATGTGTTAAATATATTGGTGTACGCATTTAGGTAATCTTCCATTGAGTGAAGAGATTGTTGGAATTGGTTTATGGGATGGGTTTTATGCAGTGAGGCCAACTCTCTCTAATCCATCTGTTGATATACCCTGTAAGAAATATTTTAACGATGTTGTTAAAATGAATTCAACCAAAAAAAAAATTATGGCTATAAGAGAGATCATTGTGATAGACTGAAAGATTCAAGTTATGCTTGGAGTGTTCCTAAAAAGTTAAAGTTTGGTAGAACCTCATAAAAAACATAGCATTGCACAAGATAAGGCGAAATTGCTGCTTTGTCGTATTGTCAATAACAACTCTGATTAGCCCGTTGATAATGCATAAGTTTTGCTTACGTAATAGTCACTGATGATCCTCATTTGGCAACAAGCCAAACTTAAATTTTTAAGGAATTGAAAAGAAAAAAGTCATTCACAATATAAAGACCATTTGTGTATTTCTATAAACAGCTTAGGTAAAAATACAACACGCACTTTTTCGATATCATGGCTATATTTGATTCTCCAGTACAAAACCGTAGATGTGCTACATTTTACATTGTAATTACTAGTGTGTTGCTGAATCAACTCAGCAATACATACCTGAACTGTGCCAATGATTTGTTGAGCATTTCGCTATTGGTAGTGTGCATTTACTCTGGGAGAGAAGCCATGAAGAGTTTGCTATATTACTTCATGGCATGTTCCATGGTGGCTGTAATATCAGCTAGCCCTATCCCCCATGCCATTCTCTGGGTCCGCCACTTGTATTCACCATGACCACTCGATGGATGGCTTCACATGTATTCAGTGCTAATATGGTGGGGTGTATATCAGCCAAAGATGTTGCCATCTTAGTAACCTTGAAAGTTTGTAAGTTTGTTGCCTGGCGAATTGTCTGAATGTTGGTAAAGTCATCAAGGAGATGGATAACAAGGTGTCTGCTCTGCAATAAAATATATATACCCAAATGCTGGTGTTATTACATAGAAATCACAGGGAAGAAAAATCAAAAAATCCTCCCTTTCAGTCCCACAATATTTTTAAGTCCCTCAAGGTGCCGACATTTTTACAAGTTCCTCCTCAGTTCTGCCTCCCCTAACAGGTGAGGTATCAGTCCTATAATCATGTGTTCAGAACTTCTTGCTCACTTCCGAAGCTTCGCCATAGTAACATTTTTAGGGTTGTACCCACAACACAACAAAACACAAAACAATATGAATTGATGTAACTAGTAACATGTCTAAAATCAGTGCTATACATTTAGAAATATTCTATACCTCTTGCTTTTTTCAGTAATAAAGATACTGTTGAAGAATTCCCTGCAGCAGTCTTTGATCTGTGCAGTGTGATAGTGTTTGGTACCGCTCTGAATCCCATGAGAGAACAAGCCATCAAGCTATCATATGAGACGTCATGCTGGGGGAGATTCAGACCACAATCTTTCTGCAGTTGATTTGTTTTCTGAGATCTGATAAAGGTAAGTGAAAGGATATTCTGATATTAAGAAAATATGCATATTGACTGATCATGAGGGTAACAGCATGGCTGACTGCATGAGGAAATGTGAGTAACTCCAAAATGACATGTTTAAAAAAATTGCCTCAGCAAACATACCATTTTGGGCATTTCACTGACCTGAATGTAGACAGACATCATGCTGTTACTAAGATATGTCATGTCAATATGTGTTTGCAATACAAGACATGTAATTAATCTTTGGTGTATGGGTATGACCACAAATCAAATGAGTAACTTAATATTATGTGTTTAAATGCACAGGTAACGTCCGTTTTCTGACCTTTTACCTGATCAGATGAAAGTTGGAAATTGTAAATGAATGCTGCACCCATTGCATCCCATGTGAAAATGATTTTACCTATTTCCAATCATAACACAGAAAATATAATAACCACTTTTGTGTGTGTGATATGACTGAGTGTGTGATTAGCAGATTTCCTGCAGTACCATACGAAACCTCAGCAGTATCATCATGAAAATGTAAAAATGCATCGACAACCATATAAAGGTTTGTGATCAATTCAACTTATATTTGACTACACTGGCATGTAGAAGTTCACATCAAAACTGGTCTAGAATTGACAGTTTTCCCCCATCACAGATGGCAGTCTGGTTTATCAACAACTAGGTATGAATGAATGCAATGTAACAACCATCAATACATCATACTAATAAGAAAAAAAATACATGTGCATTTTGAGACAAGCTTGATCTAAGCAAGAATATGTAGTGCTGCGGTAGACTTTTGTATGATAACTGCAGCTCTCTCAAGAGAGAGTCTTAAATTAACTTAATTCAACCTTTTCATTGAATAACGTCATATGCCTCTTCAAATAATGACTGACATGGGGTACCTATGGAGAGTTTAAGGAGAAAGAGAGTTTCAGGAAATCGAGAAGCAAAATATGTTGTAAATGAAAAGTGTTCATGGCTCAATCATAGCGTTATGTATGTAAATATCATCAAACTTTATCTTTTCTTTTTTCGCACTTTTACAGATTCCCATGGAAACATGGAATTTGAAATGAAGGAAATAGACTGTTTGTCAGCAATAACTTCATCTCCAATTATCTCTTTGACCCTCTCATAACATCTGGTGCAAATGTATGCGCTGGTTTTGTAGTTAGCTGTGGTGCATCCAATTTTGTCGAACTCTCTGTAGTGTCTCCGTGGTAGTAAAACAAACGAGGAGGAATGTAGTTTTGATTTTATGTTTGAAAAACTATTCGTCCAAAAATAGATCTTGTTCGAGGTGCGTGTGCACACACTGGAAGCGACATGTCGAGGTATAGCTGTGATATCGCAGCAGTATATGTATCTAACTCGCTCAGGTCACTAGGGTCATCGCCACAGTTACAGTGGCGATGACACCAATGACCCGAGCGCGTTGGATATACGCCACAAGTACCGCCGCGATATCACAGCTAGTCGAGGTGTTGCACTATTAGCTCGTAGTACATGCAGACAACAAATACTTACATGACGTTATACGTTTTGGTGTCGAGCGATGTTTTAAAGTCACAAATTTTAAAAGACTAATTGCTAACGACAACATATCGTAGAGTTCGTGCCATTCGTGCCGTTCATCACCATTACATCCACAGATATTCTATCACTTCTGGAATGTCAAATGTAATTTAATAGACAACAAACGCTCGTCAGAAAAAAATGCGGGTGGGGTAAACAAAAGGTCAGCATTTTGGCTATTCATAAGCAAATTTATTGGGCGAAGGCTGTCACGTCCGTTAGTCCACAAATCTCGCATAATGCGAGAGTTTAAAGCCCCCACTCAATTATCAGATTTATCTAATATAAATATTATTTACTTGATAAAATATTCAATGGAAAACAAAAGAATGACAAACTGTTAATGGGCTGTTGACACATTCGCTAATGCGAGAACCTGGGATTGAGAAGGGCGCCTTTAAAGTCTCGCGAGACTTGTGGACTATAAATTTGGGAGTTTGTCCATGCATAGATGGCCCCCGAGGAACCCCTGAACCCCAAGGACCCCGTGGCTCAGTGAGAATATACAACATCAACGCAAAACACTTTGGGTGGCGCCTATCGACACGATCATCGTGTGAATAGACAAAAAAAATGCTTACCATGGATGATAAGGAGTGGGACGACTTGTTTTTAACCAATTCTGAGTTGGATGAGGTGTTTGGGTGGGCTGACCAGTACTTTGATTATACCCTAAGTGATACATATTTCTTTTTAATTTTTTCGAAATTTTCTCACAGTCCATCATAGTTATGTATATCTCATATCGTTTCTGAATGTTTTTTTACCTCTACAGAATGCATCGACTTTGCAGCCATGCTAAGGTACAGCCAATCGTTAACCCCTGTATGCTCAACAGAATGACGATCTTAATGTGAGTACCTTTATATATTGATTTGAAGCAAGTACGTGCTCTAAGTCTCCTACCCCCTTGCTCCTACCCAATACGCTTCAAAAACAAGTTAGCTACGTTCACCGGAGAGGGGAAAAACATACATTTGAAGTTGCTGAGGTTGGATAGCAAAGTCGGAGCACGTACACAGCTAATGACATGTCTGGTGCATGCACTCTCTGACTGGGTCTGTCTGTCACAGTTCACGCCGATGACCTGTTTATGTTACTTGCTACGTAATCACAAACAGTCAAAGGTTTCCTATGCTTAGTGTAAGGCAGGCCTGACCTATTGGAGTAATTAGGTCATGTATTTGGGTCATGATCAAAAGATGTTGAAACAGTGTAGCAAATGTTTGATTGACAGTCTCAGGTTGCCTTGTGAGTCAAATGGAATTTTTTTTTACATTTTGCTATAAATAACCGGCGACCGGCCGCGGGGCAGTAGAATGTATGCAAAAAAAAAAAGAAAGAAAAAAAGTCAAAGTGAGTTTGAAACCCGTAGGCAGTTGTAAAAATAAAATCATCATTTCTCAGGGAATGTATGTCTTTATGTGTTTTTTTATTTCCTTTCCTCTGCATAATGAGTCGACTTTGCAGCTCTCCAGAGAAACAACTCCCGTTCAATGCGATCGGCAACAACCGATACCGGGATCCCGCGAAATTGTGATCCTGATTCTGTAAGTAATAATTTACAATTTAATATTTGTCATAGGCCCTGTGATATTTTTTTCCACTTGAAAAAATGTATTGTTCATTGGAGAGGGAAAACAGGACTCAAATTCAACATTGCCGAGGTTGGAATTTCTCCTCAGTAACTAATTTCCAAACATGTAAACAATGCGTGTAATGCTAGGTGCATGCACTCTCTGTCCGTGTGAGTCACTGTTTGTGTCATTAGCTGGGTGCGTGATCAATGCAATCGACGGCTGAGATCGTTATCAAAAGATGTAGAAACAATGTACGAGTTGTTTTGCTGGGTGAAAATGTCTGCGCGCCCTTTGTTGTATAGTCTGCTAACTGCTCTCCACCACCCCAGCCGAGCAGCAAAGAAAAAAAAACGGGTGTAAACAAATAAATGATAAAAAGGTCAAAGTGAACTTTGAAATCTGTAATTGAAAACATGACCTAAGTCAGTGATCACGTCCTCTGCGGATAAGTGTGTTTTATATATTTTACATTCTTTTCTCTGCATAATGGGCTGACTTCATAGCTCCAAAGAGCAACTCAAAATCAGCAACCCATGTCTCATCGGCCGTACGGGACTGTGATGTGAGTAATATTTATGATGTACTATGTGTCATGAGACTTATGATGTACTATTTGGCTGAGATTTCCCCCATTCAAAATGAAATTAGATGTTCATTAAAGGGACAAAGAACGAAATTTAAAACTCGCTGAGGCCATAAAGTAGGATAGCATTTGTAGCCGTTGCCTTGCTCAGAAATTGTAAACAATAGGTGACTTGCAAGGTGCATGCACTTTCTGGTCGTGTGAGTTAGCTCAATGCGTGATCGATGCAGTCGACTGAATAAGGTCAACGATCCTTCCTTTGTACTCGTCACAACCGTTTGCACACACTCCAAACAGTGGCGGCGCTCTCACTTCCGTTTCACTTCTGCTCCCGCTTTCACCACTGCCACCGGTGACAAAAATGTGGTGATTTACCGCATTTTTACGAACTTCGCTTGATTGCAAATTTCAATAATGTCATGCTCTATATGGCTGTATTTAATTTCAAAGTCAAAGAATAAAGTATAAAAGATGTCTTTATGTTGGTTTTTGTCGTATATTTGCGAAAATCGTTGGACCTACTTTTCGTGGGTGAATGTGTCTGATACAATAACGTGAGTGAAGGGTGGCACCGAAGCAGACAACACTTACGGCACTTTCATTTTTCAACTTACCGCTTAAGGATAAGTACGCCGAATTCCAACGCGCACGCATTTCCGCGCATTGGACCCCTTAGCTCTACGTAAAATTGTGGTGTTTACCAGTCGGCCATAATAAAAGTTTCACCGAAGTGCAGCTAGCTACAGCCAACATGAACAGATCTCGTTGGGGTGGAAAATTTTGCTCGAAAACAGAGTTGAAACGACGCAAAAATGTTTCCAAGGCGACCATTGAGCGGTTTGAGAAGATTTCAGTTGATTCACATTCACCAGCGAGAAATGTGGGAACATCGACGTCAGATGCTCGTGCACCCATTTGGTCTTCGCCACGCGACGCCGACGATACTCAATGCGAACCC